>JAHLJT010000631.1:208671294-208721294 GCA_031308135.1 Acheta domesticus | reverse complement strand
GAAAGTAAGTTTCAACATACATCTTTCTTTGTTTAAGAACTCTCATTGCTTTCTGTTTCACACCATTTTTGGCTGGTCCCTCACGCATTTTCTTCATCTGATCCTTATACTTTTTCAATTCAACATCTAAACGTGCAATTTTTTTTTCTACAGAATCCGCCCTGCTGTCAACCTGCAAATTGAAATAATGGATATTTAACGTAATTCAGAATCAATTGCATACGTCAGTTGCAAAATGAAGGCACAATTTTTCACAAGGGATGATCATAAGCATTTAATGTTCGGATATGTCAAATCGTACAGGTATATACAGAACATTCTACTTACACCAGCAATGCAATCATTTATATTTGGAGGTGGCTCCTTAGGTTTTCCTTTACCAAACAATCGGTTCATATTCTCGTGAAAATCAACACCAAAATTATTTTTTTACGGGAATTCTGGAATTCTCAGGCAGCGAAAGATGCACTAGGACAGACGGGGACTGATTTACGTCTCGTGACGCACCTGCATACTTCACTGCTGCCAACAGGCTGCCGAAGACATTTTCCAAACACGATTCACAACACGACACATGTAACTCTTCTTCAAGAAAAATATAGCGTCATTTTCAAATGTGAATTATTTTGAGGTTATTATGTTTGCAAATGAAGGATGTCACATTAACACGTTAATCATACACTTACAAAGTTCAATAATGTTTACAATGTTTTCAGCCATACTGACAAATGCCTGTACAAAACATGCAAGTTTATAAGAATGCGTCATGTGTGAACGTGTAGTCGGTTTACCTAACCTCTCGCCCAAATGCTAATCTTATAGTACATTGTAATTTTCTGGTTATATTGTGTATCCAAACTGTGAAAGGCGTGGAGTTATTGTGATATTTGACATTTTATAAATAGTTCAGTCATTATTGACTCATTAAAAAAATATGAATGAATTTTTCACTGATTTCATTTATTAAAATTTCTCATGTGCGCCTCCTTTGTTAATTCAGTTAACTATGGGTACATTTTTAATCACATGGGAAAGAATTTATTATCATTAAGTTGTTGGCATATATCAAATAGTCTGATAATAAAATCTAGATTTTTATGCACGAATTCAAAATCACCTGTACCTCCTTGGAAAGTGTTATTTTTTGGTACTGATGATTTTTCAGTAATAAGTCTAAAAAAATTAACAGAAGAAAAGTAAATAAACTAATATTAGAATTAATTGAGTAGTATGATAAGTGAGGTTACCACACTTATTTTATCATTTACACTTATTTTAGAGAATGTGGACATCTTATAAAACAGTTGGAAGTGGTAACATCTATTAAACCTAAAGCCAATATTGTGCAGAAGTATGCAGAAAAGAAAATGCTGAAAGTTCATAATTGGCCACCTGTCATTGCCAATGCAGAATTTGACTTTGGGATTGTAGTGTCATTTGGTCACCTGATTCCAAAATCTATTATTTCAATGTTTCCATTGTATGTAAGCATCTTACTGCATGTATTTGGAATTGGATAGAATTTTATTATTTGATTTTTATTCTAAATGAAATTAAATGTTTTAAATATTAATTTCAGAGGAATGTTTAATGTGCATGCTAGTCTACTTCCTCGATGGAGAGGAGCTGCTCCAATTGTGTATGCTTTAATGAATGGTGACACAGAAACTGGTGTCACTGTCATGCAAATTAAACCACACAAGTAAGTATTCTGTAACTGTTTGTGATTAAACAAGTCTAAAATATCAATGACTTTCTATTATCAATAAGTTCAGACTTTTGTACAGAATGGAGGGGAAAGGTTCTTTTTTGTCTTACAGAATGTTATGTTTTTATTGGCTTGTAATTTAGAGTTGTTTTTGGTATGCAAACTAAAGACTCACAGTTCTATTCTTTTCTTAACATTAGGGTCCAGTGATTTTCACATTCTGACAGCAAGTAAAGAAAATTCCGCTTCCGCCTTGAAGTTCTGTTTATTACAAACATGTTTACTTAACTTACAGTGGTTAAATCCAGTAGCACTAATTGTTTTTTTATTTAGTCTTACAAAACTGTGGAGAGCACAAGTGGACACTATAACTTCAATGATAACATGTTATATACAAGTTTGTTGATTGTTGGGGTATTATCTACAATTGTTCCATGTGAATATTGTTTCATATTTTTACGTTAAAAATCAAAAAATTATGACAATTCTAACTTGGACTTGCAAAACTTTGAAGATGTGTTATTTCAATGACTATACATGATAATGCTAATTTTGAGGGTTGCTGGAGCAAATGAGGTAAAATAATTTTATAAAAGTTCTCAAATATTCATTATCATAGAGGATCTTTGGAAATAAAAAAAGTCTATATGATTTTAAAGATGTTGCCCTTACAACCTCCAATGCAAATAGAAAAAAAATCAATTTATGTTAGCATTTTTTTGATTGTTTCATGTGCTTATAAATGTATCAATTTATTTAATCAGCAAATAAACACTCCTCTTGCAATGAAGATAGTCATTAATTGTAGAAATATTCTACTTAAGAATACAACTTACAGGATCCTTAATATCCTCATATGGCATAAATGATCATTTTAGCCTTCCTAATTTGCACCTTTTATTCAACAAATCAATATAACTTTTCATCAACAAAAAACACAATTATTTCATTATGTATTTTAAAAAATATGTTTCTCTACTTTGTGTTACAATTATATTTAGCTACAAAATTAGAAATTAACAAAAAAATATACATTTTTATATTTTTCATATATGAACATTTATATGCACCAGGTTTGATGTTGGCGGAATATTAAAACAAGCAACGTTTCCTTTGTCTTCGGAAGCAACATTCCCAATGGTGAGAGATGCTTTAGCACTTCTTGGTTCAGAAATATTGTTGGAGAGTTTGAAACGTATGCCGTTTTGCTTGGAAAAAATCCAAGAACAAACTGAAGATGGGGTTACATATGGTAAGAAATTTTGTCTACATATATGTGATGTAATTTTTGTGCAAAATCCTCCTTTATAAATGTTTGTACATATTGATGATTTCCATTTGATGTATAGTTACTAACATATGTTACAAATATTTAAATTTCAGCTCCTCGTATATCACCTTCTCTTGCCGTGTTGGATTGGAATAAAATGTCAGCATTGCAAATTTATAATCTTTGGAGAGCATTAGTTAGTATACATCCTTTGATAAGTAAATGGCATGGAATCACCATAAAAATTTTCAGTGTTGAACTAAATCAAAGTGACATTGCTAGGGAAACTGTTGATCAGTTTCTAAAAAGTGTCCAGCCTGGTTATGTGTATTATCACAGGGAAAGTAAACTTTTACGAGTGAAGTGTAGTGATGAAAACTGGATTTCTTTGGCAAATGTAGGTCTTCCAGGGAAGAAACCAATGTCATGTAAAGACTTTTATAATGGCTATATTTCCAAAGTGAAGATACAAGATCGTTATTTTGTGTGAACTTCTAGTCAGTATGATAAGACCTATTAATATGACTTAGTATGACAAGACCTCTTAATAGGCAAGGAATCTTGTAAAATAATTTATCAAATAGTCCTAAAATAGATGATTGTATGTTTTTGATTTTGATTACAACAATAAAAAAGTGTTTATCATTATATTCGTGTATGGATTTTATTGCGTGACCTTTCACGAATTTCATTATTCATAATTCATTCTTTCACATTTGTTTTGGTGAAATACTGTTACTAATTGACCATTACAAATTACCTAAAAACAACATCATGATACCTCGACGATCATACAAAAAAGCTTGAAATACATGCTAGTGACTTAGTTAATTCACTTGCTTCTGAATTCCTGAAAATATTTTAATTAACACATGTTTTCTGAATAAATAACAAACAGTGCTTTTGAGAGTTCTTGCTTTCAAATGTAAAGAGTCAGTTACAGAAGCTATTTTGTTCACCACTCAGTGTGGTGTTACGCTTCCATAGCAATCGACATTCTTGAACAATTTGGAAGTTATGTGTTAAAAATTTTTAAAGAATCATTATCCAACATTTATATCTCAAGTTTATTCTTTTAATGTTAAAAATCTCCTCCCCTCCCCTTGAATGAGTCTAGTTTTGTTTACTATGTAATCAATAATTTTGTACTTATTTTTTGTTTTCAATTTCTTTTGGTCCCTGAATCTCGAACTCTTTGGTCACACTTGTTATTTTTATTATCATTGTTATTACCAGCCGTAGTAGCTTGGTAGAAGTTGCAGCAACTTATTGAATGACACTGCATGAGGCAGATTATAAATCCCAAAGACCTCCCAACTCGCGGAATTGTTGTATTTCAATTTTAAAAACTAAATGAAATCATTGTATACATGTATCTGGTACTGTAAATATTTTGTATAAGTGAGAAAGACATCAAATCATGCTCTTGTGTGTTTAAAAAATTGTATTATAGATCCAAGGATACTTCTTAAAGCTAGAAATCATTATCCAAATTTCATGTTGAACAAAAACTCTTCTGAAAATATCCCTGTACCATTAAACATTGCATTGAGACAGTTTTTTCAATACTGCAACAGTCTTGAGAAAGTTTGAATAAAAATATCCTTTTTATTCCCAAGTCTACATTAGAGCTAAGAGACAAAGATTGAATAATAAATATGGTGAACTGTAATGTCTTAGAATATGTTGCAGGTATGAGGAGTAGGTAATTATGAAGAAGTTAAGCAGAAAATAATTCAGGAGTGTAACTAATACTAATTAGGATAATCTGAAGCAGAAAATAATAATTCAGGCGTTCAACTTCAGTGTACTGTATTTTCATTTAAAAAATATTAGTATTTACAAAATTTACTGTACACCATTTCTTGGCATGACATTATCATCTTCAAATAATGTACTGTTCCTTTCGTTTTTCAGCAGATTTTATAAACAATTTAATTAAACATTCTTCAGTGTCGGAATATCCAATAAATACTCATGTCAAAAGGTGTTGAAAAAGTATTGGAAATTTGAGCATTTTTTTCTTTCTTCATTAAATGTTTTGTTTTGTACTCTTTACCCTTGATCTTTTGTTGACAAATTCAGAAAACCTGGAAGGAACATCAAAATTATTGTGCAAGTATTAGTTGCACTGTTACATGATAATTAATTTAGAGAAAGCATTTTGGTAGTGAGAGCGTAGGCTTCCGCGGCCGGAGTCAATATTAAGTTGGCTGTCCGGGTGACGCCGCGTCCATGGCAAAGGTGCCGACGTTTCGGTCGCCATTCTGCGACCTTCCTCAGGGCGTAATATTACGCGTTTTGTGTCACCCGGACAGCCAACTTAACATTTTGGTAGTGTTTTGTGTTTTGAGAAAATAGTTTTGTCAATGTGAATTTAGGGTTGAGTTTGTAGTTCCTTATGATGATTTTTGTAATGGATAAATTAGAAATGATATTGATAAAATATTTGTCAGTGTACAGCTTACTTACAGGTACAATACAGAATGGTGTTAAAAATATTGGTTTTCAAATCTTATGTACTAGTATAATTTAAATTATTTTTTAAAAATATTTTGTGAAACATTGAAGAACTTACCTATCTTTTTACTTTTATAATTAAATTTCATTTTCTTTCTTTTTTAATTTAGCAGGGTTAATGTATTTAATTTCACTGTGAGTCAATTTCTTTTTCCTCTTCTTCAGTTATTACACCTGACTTATTTTTCTCATCTTCCACTGAATGATGCAAGCCTTGTGACATAGGCCATTTTGTTTCGTGATGTTTTTCTAGGTTAAAAATTAGAAACATATTCACAGAAGTGTTACTTTACTATTGTGAATGAATTTTTATTGTGTGAAAATAAATTGCTAATTTATGCAGTTCAAAAGCAAATATTAACCAGGTAAAAATCATTTACGAGCTTGAAGCGATGACAGATCAGAATTGAATCTTAAACAAAAGTAATTATACAAAGATTGAAGATTGTTATTCCTTTAGACATAGTAAACAACATATTGAAAATCAATGTGGGTGAGTGTAAGCTAACAAATGTTGGGGGACTTTAAAGGTCCCAATCGTACGTTTCTTGTAAATATCTCGAAAACTGTAAGATTTAGCTGAAAAGCTACTATGATATAAAAGTAGAAACAATTGCCTACAAAACTGATCTTTCAACTTTTTCTAGTGACAATAGTTACGGTAACAGAAGGGAGGGGCAAATTGGGAATTTTTCAAAATGAGGCATACAGGTATATTTAATTGAGTAAAATGTAAGTTTCTGATGATATTTGATGATTTTACAATTTTTACAGTTTGTATTACTTTATTTAATGTGAGGGAAGGGGTTGATGGTAGAGAAGGGAGGGGGAAGAAGTTCAAATTTAGTTTGACAACTATCTCCCTATTTATGTTATATAGAACCAGCTGTTGCTTTCCACAGAAATTGTTGAAAACATAACTACATCTTGACTCCAAACTCTGAAAATAGGTGAACAAACATTTTAAGAATGATGGGGAACAACTTCACAACTATTAGACAATTGCAAAAAGAAAAGTGTCTTCCTCTTACAGTTGTGACCTGTTTCATTAAATTGAACAATGACACACTTGTCACCAAAGCACATATAGTTCAAAGGATTGGCACTGCTGAGAAAAGCAAGACACTTATACGTATAAATTCTTTTTAATATCATTGGAGTGAGAAAAATAATGCCTTTTTAAGCCCCTCATCCGTTGGCTCCCGGATGGAGATTTTTGGCATGTTGCTTAACATGTCTAAAGGAACAACTGTGCAAATATTCAATTATTTGGAAATTTTCCATGTCAAATCCTACTTTTCTTGGACTAAATTTCTTAATTAATAAAATATTGCAGAAGTTCGCAAAACTCCGGATGTTCATCACAGTTACAAAAATTGCTGATTCGATGCGGTAAGGAGGACTTAGGCTTTTCTTGCCTCGTATCCCCCAAATCTTTACAAAGGAGAACTGTCTTGAAAAAAAAAGCAGATGTATGCTTACGTACCTGCTGTAGGGCTGTCTGAGCCTGCACTGCGAAATCTGGATGGTCGGGGAACACCCGCTGCTGAGAGACATCGCTTGGCTCGACTCACGCCACGAGACGCAGGGCGCTCCAGCACGGGTAGCATGTAGATACCTTCCTTCATTGCGTCTGCTCTACCCTTCGCTAACCCTTCGTCCCTAGCTATGGAGTGGAACAACGAAACGAACGTTTTAAGAAGACGCTCAAGAGGATTTCATTTCCACATTCTAGTAACACCTCCACATAGCAATGGGGAGGTGGCAAGAATATCTGCTGCATCACGTTAACACTGAAATTTGTATTTTAGAAAATTAATTTTTATTAGAAGGTTTTGTAATAAAGCATTGATCAATGGATGTAAGAAGTCCCTCAGCTACAGAAAGAGGCATCCGATTAGATTGCAAACAAAAAACCTAGCGGATTATTGGCAATAAGTTTTACACCGAACAATCCAGTGTATACATATTGAAAATCAATACAAATCATAACATACATTCTCTTGAATGAGAGATAGGTGATGCTTCGGATGAGCACGATTATTGTAATCTGAAGTGACAACACATGATTTGCATATTATCACAACTCTCCGCTCTCACGCCTTCAAAACAATGCTTGTTTGGATAAGCAGGGCTCACATAAAGTACATTTCGGGATTCAACAAGCACTGGGAAAATTCTGTGCAATAAAAAATCTAAGGTAACTCAGAATATTTTTTAAAAAATAATTCTTAAAGAATGATTAATTCTTGAGAAATTTCTGAAGCGAAATTTCGTACACAACTTTCACACGACTCACTCTAATAAGTGACTTCTCTCTCATTCGCTCCCTTTCATATTTATACCCACAGATATTAGTAACTTTAAATATATAATTAATTGTGACTAAAAACTATTTCGAACTAGTTGCCCTGTCATAAATTCATGCACGTTGAAATCGAAATAAAAGTAAAAAACGAACAAACAACCTTCTCATAATGCACTGCATGAAAATAATTGGAACAAGGGTAGGGCGAAGGAATACGTCGGGGAACACAGTCTTTTAAACGATATCATATCACAATACCGGAGATAAGTCATGATCTCGGGTGATAATTAATGAATTTTTTTATCAACGTCGAGTAGAGGTAAGTAATACATTTTGAATTCATTCATTGACTTTACGCATGAATAAAGTATAGAGCGATCAAAGCAATGCAAGACTCAGGGACACCGACCATTTCATTGGAATACCCAATAGATTTAATTTGGTTGATTGATTATTTCGTGTTCCCGGTCAGTCAACTGCTATGGCCATTTCTCCCGTAAGAGTAGTGCACGTTATATCACTTGAGGTGACGGTGTTCCTACATAGAACGCGAGATTCGGCGTTCACCTACACACCGGCTTGCGGGGATTTCAGCCGCCAGATATCTCCTTCAGCGGGGCAACGCCCCAGCCGGGATAAGCTCTAAGCTTCCGACGCGGATGTAATGATTGTAAGTTTAAGTATATGTAAGAGGAGAAGAAGGGACAAAGATGAGGAAAGAAAGATCGCTTGCGGTTCTTGGCCCGTTTATTAAGGTACTGATTCTGCATTCGCCAGGTATTGGTCAGAGAAACCACGGAAAAATATCGATCAGATCAGCCGGCCGCTAGAATTCTTCTCCAGCGACTGAATTCGACCAAGCTGACAAGCCGGTGTCGAAAATCCTACCATCGTCGGGACTCGAACGTAAGACCTCTCAGTCAGAAGCACTGCAGTGATATCAGTTGATGCCACTTCTCCCGATGCAATAGTTGTTGTCCTAGGCGATTTCAGCCAATGCTTTAAATTGGAATGGATCTAACAATCCTCGAATGCTTCTAAAATCGAATAGAATGTGGGTGTTGCGAGGAACGGGGCACTCACCTCGCAGGCGCGTAGGCGGCAGCTCGCAGACGCAGAGGGTCCGGCCGCGCAGCGTGCCTCGCCCGCCCACGGCCGCGCACGCCCTCTGGCAGAACAGCCCCGCCTCCGACAGTGGCGCCCCCTGCCCGGCCGCGCGCTCGCTCGGCGCCTCGGCCTCCGCCCCGTGCACGGACGCCCCATGCGCACAATGCGGGGTACTGCACGTAGGTGGAGGTGGTGGCGGTGGAGGAGGAGCAGGTGGTGAAGTTGGAGGAGGTGGGGGTGGTGGCGGTGGAGGTGGGAGTGGTGGTGGTGGAGGTGTTGGCGGGGGTGGTGATGGTGGTGGCGGAGGAGGAGGAGGAGAAGGAGGATTTGTCGGAGGTGGATGTGGTGGCCAATAAAGATCGTCTCGGGGTGACGAGTGGTAGGACTGGTCAGTTGGCTGTGAAGGAGGTTCTGGTTGTTGTGGCGACTCTGGTACGTAGTCCTCGTCTACGAATGCTTCACCCGGGGAGCCTGTGGAGAAAACAATTTCGTCAATATAAACGTGCAACAAAGTGCAGACGAGTTTGTTAGTGGGAGACTGAATGCTGGAAATATGCACATCGCTTGATATTTTTCATGCTCATTCTTGAGATGCGTAATATTGGATTTTACATTTTAGTTTCAAATATCTGATATCACCAATGAAGTTTAATACTTATAATCAGAAATACTAAGAAAATTGTAATACATCACTTATTTGTAATTATTCAATGAAGTGTTCTGGCACGTATGTTTTTACTGCATCTTTAAAGAGTTGCAAAAGGTGTTGGATTAAGCAAAAAGATAATCGTCTGAAAACACTAGCAGGTATCCCATTAGGTCTGAATACATGTCTTTTCTGCGCTTGTAATGCTTCTGTTAGCTCCATCTCACTTATTTATCTATTTCCAACTTTTCTCATGTCGCCAGTATTTTTTCTGATCAGCTGCTTTCCTATTCGTAATCAGTTGTAAGATAATACTTACAGTAGCAATAATTATAAGTTATGTACCACTCATAAAAGTTCCGTTTTTGGTGATTTTATGAAACTCAAACTCCTCCACTGAAAGGCCAGACCATTTTTCATGTTCCATATCACTGACAAATTACACGACATATTCTAGCGATGAGTTAGTAAATTTTGTCAGTACAGCCTCTGCTTTTATTGGTTAGCATTTCTTTTATTAGTTTTTTAGAGTTCACTGAGAACATTGCGTACATGACAAAAATATGCCATTTCAACGTGATCGAATTGTCGACCAATTCGAAGGGGGGCGTTGTAAAATAAATTAGAAATGGCTTCGTTGTGGTACCAGACAAAAACAACAACAACAACAAAAAACCTGGAAAAGAGGAAGGTGTAATTCAACTGACAATTCTTTCCAGTGAATTGTAATATGTCTTTTATTGTATTCAGCAACACACTTTCATGAGTCAGAAGTGAATGTGTTCAGGAATAAAATCAAATACGTCCTCAAAACGCATACATTGTTCAAGGGGATTTTAACAATAACATCTTTATACACTTATCTTTTGGGAGGACGTGTGTAGATCTTTTTCATTCGTTGTAAAAATATTATTTTCAAGAGTCTACTGGGGGCGTCATTAAAATAATCCATAGACTACAAATATATTAAATGAGAATGTAAATTGTTGTAATGGAACGCCTAATACATTTGACGTTATTTAAAAAATAATTTCTGTTAGATAATTTAAATGTGTAATACTTAGAGCTTAATAAATTATATTCCACTACATTTTTGGACAACAAAATTTATTGTTGGTAGGTCATGCTAGTTTACTTTAATGAATGAATAAATATTTGGATTCATGCAAAAACAATGGTCAGAGACATTAACAAATAATAAGTATTACATTAGTACGTAGAGAAATATGTAAATGAAATTTATAAAAACAAATGTTTGCTCGTATTTTATGAGCTGGCCTACCGTTCATCCGATTGCAAAAAACTTTGTCAACTTACTGCTTGCACTCGCACGAAGGTAACAGACACAGTACAATGGGGATTTGCGTATGTCTGTCACACATAGACGCAAAATGGAGATCTTGATTACGATTTATGAATTTATGACTCAAGCGCCCCTGAATATAATCTTCCCGCAACCCGCCGTACTCTCAAGTATTAAGCGCGTCTTCGTTGTATATTCTGCCCCTACTATTGTGAAATATCGACCGGATTGCAAGTTATCCCGGACAAGTAAATCAAATTTCTCCAAGGCACTGTTGAAGCGAATGCATGGCCAAACTCGAGGGAAAACGTTTTAACAATAGGATACTTGACAATCATGCCCAAACCAGGTCATAGAACAAACCCCATACTCACAATAAAGTATTTAATCTATTAATCTTTTTGCAGAGCGTAGCGTAAAACGTGATTAACAATCATGAGGCCAGTAGCAGGTGAAGTGCAATACATTGAAATTGCGAAGCATTGCTGGGTCCACTAATTTGAAATAAAAATCAATTTATAAACTGATGAAATCTAGAATTTGGGCAGCTTAACCGACTGCTGTCTTACCCCGGCTAATCTCTCTCGTGTCCCACATCGCACTCTCCGCAACCGCCATTTTCCGCGTGCTTCCGTGTGTTCAACCGCTCACACACGCTCACAACCGTTCATCACAAGTCCTTTGGCCTTACACTCGATTCTATGTTGCTCATCTTTCCCGTCGACCTGCCTGATATTTTTCTCTGATACTTTTTGGCTGTCCAACGCTTAGCAAACAACCCACCCGCACGCAAAGCCCACCGTTTACCTTCTCGCTTATTCTACATTCATCGAGGTCGGCGACTGCTTTGACATGTTGATGATTATTGAGAGATTCTACTGACGGCTGCGAAGAACAAATAATACAAAAATTGTATAGGAATGCAGGTGAGTACTTTGATGATGTAGGGGTAGATTTACACTTCGCAAAAAAGGTGGATTGGCTCAATAAAATTTTCTTTTGCGGACAATTCGTATTTGATTAACGTTTTTACTGATAACAGAAATTTTTACAATATATTTTCTGAACAAGAAAGATTAATGTTTAAATGCTTTTCATGCACACGAAAACAATTGTTAAGAATTTAAATTTAACTCTATACTCGTAATAGTAAATTTTATTTACATTTGATGAAGAAAAAACATTTAAAAAATAAATTCCGTTAAAGCTGGAACATGTTACACTGTATCGTCCTGACAAAGCAAATATGAAAATTGGATACAGCTTTTATTGTATCCCATTCATTAAATAAAAGTCAGCTTTTCTAACGAACGTCCGACATCCCTGTTCATAAGCTGCTGTCATTGTTTTTCTCGTTGTTGCTCTTCTCAACCCATTCCCACACTTGCACGCGTGCACTCCCCTACTCGACCACCCACCCCGCAGGGCAGTGGGGACGTGTAATTGGTTGCCTTGGAGATCGATGCTCGGAGCCTTTGCGGACATGACGCGGCATTGTCTTGCCTCACGCTCTCTCGCAACAAGGCAACACGCTTTGGGCGTCTGCTTCGATTCATCCGCTTTAACGTGTTCCAGATGTTTATAAGAAGAAAATTTAGAAAAGGGAATTAAAAGTTAATTGGTATTACAAATCTTCGTGAATATTCCTCGCTTAAAAAAAGTAGTAATTTATGCAGAAAAGATTATGCGCTAGAGGCTAGATGATCTATGTTGGTCGCTGAGCCGCCGTTTTTGCAATATTAATAGAATAGTAATTAAATAATAATAATTATAAATTATCTAATTTATTGGTCGAGTACAGTCGGGTACTCATTCCTCGTAGGGAAAATAATGGTTTCAAATTAAGTTTAAAGAGGGAAATACTTGAGAAAAAATATGTATGTGTGTGTACTGTAATTAAAAAATTACCGCGTTTTTTGAGGTAATGGTTATTTTTATTTCTTGGAATTATTTTTAATAGCCTTACATAGTAATCGTGTAACCTCTCTCACAGTCAGACTCCTTCCCATACACCAATCGAGACAAATGAGCTGTCATTCGGCGCACCTCAACCTCCTATTGGTGAACATTTTTTGCGGATCCATCAAGAATATTCTAAGAAATTTATTTAGCGTGTTTTTGGTGTTTTAAGCAAATGAATGGTGTTTCGGGTGAGTAACGGCATCTAAGGGGTGATCAATAACTCATTCGATTCTTCTCGACAAGACGAATCGATTGGCATAATTTTTGGCCGGTTCCCTCTATTCTAGAACGCAAATAAAAGTATAATATGGAGTATTATGTGAGCAACATGTCGTAGAATGTGTTGTTAGGAGAGAAACAAGTATAGGAGAGTAGTATGATATTTGTTAAACAGATGGCGAGTAAAATTGTTTGATTTCAATAAATATACTAAATAAGGTGTTATAACGATAATAAAGTTCTCGCATTAATTTATCGACAAACAGGGCAAATGTCATCGTCAAGATAAGCATAATAGATATTTATAGCAGATTTCAACGATACTGCGAATACATTGGAAAAACGCAGAATAAGACTATACCCACTTTGCGGAATTTAATGGATTGTAATGGTTTAATTCATCCGATTGACAATAATTTTAAGCCTATATACCATTTTCCGGTAACTTTATATGTCTGAAAATTGACGAGCTGGGGAACTTTAATATGTTTGAATTTTTTTATGAACTTGCAAAGCACAGCGAAAACATTTTAACAAGAAAATACAAACCAGAGGCACCACGTTAAGCTAATTGAATGTATTTGGGGAAGTTTAATTCGGATTTTACATTAATTGGTAAATTCAGTTAGATTATTACAATCGGCTAAGTTATTTTTAAATTAACCTGATGACCAACTTAATTTTTAAAACTGTATGTAATAATGCATCTGACGTTAAATATTGTGAAAAACACTATTCTCAGTTGTATTACGCTCAGGATGAGTTTATAAATAAAATAAATTTATCCGAGGAAAGAGTACTAGAGGAAGAAGAAAGAAGGACAAAAGAAGAAGCATTGCAACTGGCGCATGGTCGCTAGATGACCCAAGCGAAAAAGGGGGGGGAGAAGGGGGAATATACGAGAATTGTGTTGGCGCGGGGGCGCGGGCGACTAACCTCGAGTGCGCAGAGCTCCCTTGGGGGGGTCGAGGGGGATGGCGAAGGTGCAGACGCGGCCTGATTCGTCGAAGCGGCAGCCCTGCGCCCGGCCCGCACCGCTGCAACCGCACCCAGCGAGCTATGTGCGAGCGCACGCAAACGGGCGCACACCCCGTGCGCGTTGCGCAAATCTGCGATTCTTTGTGCTGACACTCGTCGTCCACGCATGACCTTGCAGCCTTCTGCCCGTCGTCGTCTGACCTTGAGACGTGCTATTTATCGTACTTCCTAAATGACTAAGCATAGCAATGAAGGTGTCAATTTATTTTGCATTTTTTTGAAACAAAATCAACATCAACATTTAGAACAACGATGTTAACTAATGTTATGAGGTCACATGTTCTCTAATAAAATTGTAGGTGTCACCAAAAAATTTATAGCACAAGGGATACTCATCAATGAAATATCTTTTTTTTTCATTAATGCTCTTCAGTGTTACTAAATTTACCCTCTTGGTTATCCAAATTTTGCTTGTGTACATTTTATACGTGACTTTTTTTTATAATGTCAGTGTTTTAATTTTAATTTTTGTGCATTCTAAAATTTCAGTAAGGAAATACATGAAGTAGTTTTTGCATCTCGTTTAAAGGAGGTGGCCACGTCGGAATGGAAAACATGACTCCGAAGATTCCAAATTCAAATTTGAATTTTCAAAACTCATCGAAAATCGTAGAAATATTTTAAGCAGTTTTCACTCTATTGAGCTTGTCCTTTAATTTTTCTAAAATGTGTGTTTTCGAAATTAATTGCAAAGTTTTTCAGTTTAAATATTTTGCTTTTCATAGAATATTCTGAGGAGCTCTACATATTTTATGAAGAGGTTGTTGATTATTGGTTTTAATATTTTTCTGTTTAAGTATAAAAATTGAAATGAAGAAAGACAATTGTATTGTGTGGATTGATGTTAATGAGGTATAATAAACGAATCGCCTACTTGAGAAAGGCAATTAGTCCGTATTTCTTAATTTTACAGACGAAACAAAAAACTGTACAAAACCCGTTTAAGAAAATTTTCTCTTGTGTGAAGGCACAAGTCTATGGTATCGAGGGGCCATGTTTCGTTTCTGCAGTTCACAATGCATTGACGTACTTACAACCCTCCCCGCCAATACAAATACTAGTGATGCTAAACAACACGTACTTTTTCGCATTTAGTAATAGTATTTATAACATAATTTCCCTTCAAATTAACACATCTCAGTTATAATTATTTGTAAAACTCATTAAAAATATAACATTTGGTGCAAAAAACTATATATTTTCAAGCAACATCAACACAAATTTGACAATTATAACTGCTTTATAACTAACAAAAATTATCTCCCGAGTCATTGTTGTCGAGCCATTGTTACATTCCAATCTGATATTCTCTGAAGGCTAGCAACTTTTATTTCATGTGTTTCAAAGAGGTTTTAAATAATTTCTAAAAGATGAATGTGAAAATGTATAACAAAAGATCGAATGTAAAAAATGAACAAAGAAAAATGAAATAATATACAAATTCTAACTTACGAAGCATCCAACTGTCTGGAATTACGTTCATGAAGAGCAGTTAATTGGGAGCGGGCGAATAATATGTTTGTCGCCAAATTACACAAAAAAATCATATTTTCAAAATATTCAACATTTCCTTATTTGAAAATCCGTTTTTATGAACACATGTCATTTAAAAATCTTCATATTTATAGCTATAGGAACACGCCGAAAAAAACTTTAATTTTTTCAATTTTTGAAAAGCCCGTCACTCTATCTAATAACAAAGTTTAATAAAAACGTATCCCCAAAATTAAAATATCGATTTAAAATTCAGGGGACAGTGACATCAGCCACATCGATTGAGGAATATCAATTTTGGTGAAAATCGAGAGAAAGATTTAGCCACTACCGTTGATCACACACAGACGGATCGACTTTTGCCGTCAATCGATTTTCGGTATCAAGGTCCCAAAAAACATGGATTCACCACGTATTAGAGGATATTTACCTAAATTTTTCATCAGGTTTTATCCACTTTTTTCTTTGCCAGGCTCTATAATATGAGATTTTTTGCCTAAAATTCACCGTTTTTTCGCGCAGCATTACATAACTTTCTCTCTACCCCGATAGTGGTAGCAAGTAAGTAAAAATATGTAAATTGGAATAATTGCCTTTCTGCAGTGAGAGATTCATGTAGACTTAAACATTTAGTAAGTAACTAAATAATAAACAGTAAATTTTTTTTAATGTTGAAAATTGTAATTTCCGTGATGTTAAACGTCAATTGATTGAAAGAAAAAGGTCGCAAAGTCAAAAATAGCGAATTATGATTTGTTTTTTACGGGCCAATGTTTTTTCTTGGGCGTATTATGAAATGAAAAGCGAAACTATTCACTAACATGATTGATTAGTGTTTCCAGGCGTGTCAACTCTTAAAGTTATTAGTGCCGTTAGTGTAGTGCATGCTTTATATTGCGGGAGGTTGCGGTGATCGTCGCTAACTGTTCGGCGAGATCCAGCGCCGACCTTCACGACAACTTGCGGGGTTTCCCCCAACCAGATACATCCAACCAGCCGGGCATCGCCCAAAAGGGACAAGCTCTAAGTTTCCAACAGATCTCCCGGCATGTGTGGTAGTGGAATGCATGTAAATGTGTTTGTACGTAGAGGTGAAGATCGGACAAGGAAGAAGGAAAGATCGCGGGCGTTTGTGAGAGCACTGCTTCGGCATTGGCCTGGTATTGATCGAAGAAACCACACAAAACTCAGAGCAACGGGCCGCTAGAATTCTCCTCGAGACAGCGGCTGACTTCGACCTAGCTAACTAGCTAGTGTCGATAATCCTGCCACGGTCGGGACGCGAACCCTCGATCAGACGCAATGCAATGACATCAATTGATGCCCTGATTGGCCACTATATTTAACGAGTAATCGATTGAATTATCGCTTCATTGTGCCTGCCGGTTCTTGCGGCGCGGCGTGGCGCGAACCCACCTCCAGAGGCGCGGTGGCAGGAGCGGCGGGCGGAGGCGGGGGTGGTGGCGGCGACGGGCGAGCGGGGGCGGCGCCGCGCGCCACTGGCACTCACCCAGGCAGAGGACGAGCGCGGCGCACAGCAGCAGCGGCAGCGGCAGCGGCAGCGGCAGCGGCGGTTGCGGCGGCGCGCGTGGGCGCGGGCGCGGGCGGCCCGGCGTCATGGTGACGGGCGCGCGGACGAGAGGGCGCAGGTGCTTTTAAGCGGCGCCGCGCCGCGCGGCGCGACCGCTGACGCAGCCCCGCGCCTCACGCCCGGCGCGTTTCCCCAGCGCGCGAACAAGGTCGCCGGCAGGTATGCACGCTCGGAAATGTAGTGGTGGCTTTGAGGAATCTACCTCCGGAAGTACGATCGTTGGCCTCGGAGGTTGGCGGTTTCGTAATTAGTGCTGGTAACGGGAATTTGGTCTCCGAGTTATTGAATCGTGGCTGATGATTTCTGAGTTATTCTGGTTATCTGCATTACTGCCGACGAAGGGACAATGGAATCAACGCTGTGAATGTACTTTTCCACTCGGTGTGAATAGTTTACTAGGCCAATCACAATTCGTATACATATTTGTTGACCGCTGATTTGATCAGTGGTACTAACATCATCTTCATTAATTTTTCTTCTTTTCCAGCCTTATTGTAGCTTCTGCTTTTCAACTCCGACTTTGGCTTTGACGCAATGTGTCGAAAGTATTCAGATGTGTGTTCACTTTTCTCGCGATGAAAGCTAGGAGCATGCCAGGTTCAAAGAATGGTTCAGGGAATACACAGCGACATACATAAATGTATATGTAAAGCTGTAGTGTGCTTTCCGATTAACATAATGAGGAATGAGTTGAAGAGGACACATAACGCACAATGTTAATTTTATACTTTATTAAATATGAATTTTATACAAAGACCTGAATCTTTCTCGGGGACTATTAGAATTTGCTTTCAAGATTCAATCGAATGTCAATCCGAGGCTCAGACTGAAAAGGCCGGAACTATTAGGGCGAAACTAATCATTCTCAGTTGCCAGCACTATTTATAATAAGGTACGTAGATTCAAGATCTCACTCGCGTTTCTGACCGAGACCTCTGGAGTTTGAATCTTCAGGACATCTTTTCTTTATGGGAAGTAAAATCATTCTTCTCAACGTGGGTATTTATCATTTATTAGCAAAATTTTGGATCGATTTGTATGAACTACATACTTGCTGTATCAGTTGCATCGGCAATTTTAATTCAATACCATAACTCTATTTGGAACAACGTGTGGGAGAGATCAGGCCACATTTGAACTGATAGACATTTCATTTACCCATCGCAGATTTCGCATCACTGAGAAGGAGGACAGAAGTAGGAGGAAGAAGAAGAAGAAGGAAGAAGAAGCAGGAGGAGGAGAAGGAGGAGGAGTAGGAGAAGGAGAAGGAGGAGGAGAAGGAGGAGGAGAAGGAAGAGGAGAGAGGAAGCATTACAGTTGTTGCTCTTCATGGCAGAAAGAGGTTTTGCAATAAAGGTCCTGTGCAGACGCAGTCCTACAATCAAGTTGTAGTTATCAATCTTCCCTTTCAAAGAGACTTGTGTTCTGAGGTTGGTTTCTCAATGAGACTGCAAATACACAACGAATAATAACAGTAAGTTTATTCACTTACTGTCATTACTTGAAAGGATTATCCGGCAAATACGTCAACGTTTATGCTATTTTGTAGCAGGCTTTTAATAATTCGATTCTAATTGGTTGATTTGGAACGGAGCATATTTGAAGTGACTCAACTGTATCTCCACCACTCCAGACTGGTGTTAGTTACCCATTGTATTGATCTGCAAAAAGCAATCGTGTTGTTTATACAGAGGTGAATCGAGAAAATATTTCGGAAGTACTTAAAAAATAGACACAATTGTATGCCATAAGCACCTGGCGATATTCTTCCAGGAAGAGAACATACTGATAGTTGGAGGTTTGAAGATTGGTATGATGCACACAGCTTTATTTTGTCTCATAAGGAAGGTAAGTCGTGTGTTTAAACAGCATATACTTTCTCGCGTGTTTGTAACTTTTCAATTTTTGAAAATTCACAATGTTCAACGAAAATGAAACCTCTGCCATTTTTTAATCAGAAAAATATGTAATGAAAAAATGTAGCCTTTCTTGAGAAAAAATAAATTCCTTTACTTCAAGAAAAATTAAGCGAAAACAACTTTTTAAAACATTATACACGACATTATTATTTTTTAAAACAGATTTCATTAAAGAAAAATATCTCTAATATCAATTTTGTAGTTTTGCAAGTTATTTGTTTTGCAATATCAGGAAAAATAGTGACTTAAGGGAAAATAAGACTTACGTAATTTTTATATGCGTGCTTTGCTCTGAGAAAAAGTTGAACAGATTTTCTGAAAATATTATTTTTATAAATTACCTGTATTTTACGCAAAAGTGCGCAAAGAACACTCGTATTTTCGAAAAATTGCACACGACCTTATTTGAAGATCTGTTTTTGAAGGATAGTCTTCATTAAGGAAAATATCTGCATCGGCAATATTGCGATTGCAGTAAAACTCTAAAAAAATTGCACTTTTGCAATTTTCGAAAATTCAGTGGGCTCAAGAAAAACGTGATCTTGAGCCACTTTTAAGTCTTCTTAGATGTATCTGAGGAAACAATTTTTGAGAAAATTTGTAAAATGTTCTTAAGCTTTATGTAAAATACCGTAAAACTGATCGAATAATAAAACACGATAATTCCAGTCATGTTGCAAATTATATGTATTTTACAGATATTTCGACCTCATTTGCGAGGTCTCTTCAGTATTCTACAGAGACAAGGTTAAAACAATACACTAACAAACAATAACTAATTACAGGTCTAATTTATAACAATTGTTAATTTAGATTAAGGTTGCGTAATATACGTAAACCAGAAAGAGGCGGATTACCTGTTGACTTGTGAGGTAATATTACATACTAATGTTGATTGCTAGAGATCAACACCAAGGTTGCAAATTGCGGTAAATAGATTAACTATCAGCATTGATAAACACTAGCACCCATGTTAGGAGAAGATTTATTTGATTCCAAGAGTCTAATAGTAATAATAATAGTCGTAAAAAATGAGCCTTTTCCTGTTCTCTCGTCCTCGAGTTCGGCGAGATCAATGGGGTGCGTCAGTTGTGGAGAAAATCGTCTGGCCGGTTTAGGCAGCAGCGTTGTTCACAGGCGGGAAGAGGGACGGACTTACAGACAAACTTTTTGCCGCGAAACCAAATTTTCCGTATGAAGGACCCACAAAAGTTGGATTTTGACTACACAAAGCGTTAGAGGAAGTATATATTGTATATACGAACATGCTTCATGAAGTTTTCTGCCAAGAAATCGTCGTTTTTGGCTCAGAATTACAGTACCCTCTGTATACGTAAGTAGTATGTGAGAAAGCATAAAAAATGTTTTGAATGTTTAATGCTATTCAAGTAACATCCGTGTACAAAGTAAAGAATAAGAAATATATGAATGCTTATAAATGATCGCAAAAGAATTACGTGTACATTTACCTTACAAGTATACCTTGATTGTGGTAAGTGTGGTAAACAAAATCTCGACAGAATAATATCATTAGATGCGAAAGAAAATTTTATCTTCTCCTCGCTACTTATGCATTCCAAACTCCCTGCTCATGATCAAAACTACCAAGACTCTTGTGAAGTAATTCTGAACAGATTGCACCAATAGAGATTTTGCTTTGCAACATAAATGAAAAGATAGAAATTAAAGTAGAAATATATTTGTATGTGTAAAAAGATTAGAGTTCTACGAAAAGGGGATTTATGCCATTGTTTTAAGCTCCTTTGCTGTATCTGAGAAAAAATTTAAATAAAAATTGAAGCTTTTCTGAGAAACTTTTGAAAATGTTGCGGCTTCATGAAAAATACTCTAAAAACGAAAATATCCGTTTTAAATTCGCACAGCCTCTAATTCGCCTAGGTCCATCGGGGAATATCAGTTTTGGAGAAAATCCCCTGAACAGTTCAGGTGGTACTGTTGAACTAAGAAAGATGGACCGACGGACGGACGGACGGACGGACGGACAGATACGTTTTGCCGTAAACCAGTTTTTCGGTACAAAGACCCATACCCATAATATGCAAGAGAAAGTAATTTATTACATACAGGAATAAGAATTATCCACCTTTTTGTATCACGGACTCTCAAAATGCGGTTTTTCTAAAAAAAAAACACACACACACACTTTGTTTGCCGCAGCATTACAATACATTCTGTATACAATATAGGTAGTATGAGAAAAAATCAAATATAAAACCGATATGGCTTTATACTGAATGAATTTAACTTCTTACGGAAAGTCGTATCCAAGTTAATTTTTCTTGTTTCCCCATTTCAAAAAATGCTAAACACGCTATTTTTATAAATATTTCAGAACAAATGTTATGAAGTTCTAGGGATTGTAGATCAATGATCATTTTTTGCCAATGAAAATATAATGTGAATTGCTTGTAAAGGAGTTATATTTTTTCCTAGGGCTTTTATCCATCCGACATCCGGTTACCCTTTACGTTCCGATGGGACGCATATTCGACCATACACGAGTGTCCAACATACATAAGCTCTTAAGACAATTCTAAGCATATTTTGTAAAACTACGTGAATATTCGGAACGGTTGAGACGCAATAAGCACTAAAAAGTTGGTTTGAAAAATTGATTTATAGACAAAAAGTTGCATTATACAAGCATAGAAACACTCCAGAAACATATAAATTATTTACTATTTACAACAGAAATGAATATTTTGTTCAGAAAGAAAAATTAAGCGAGAAATAAAAATGCGCCCAATTTACATAATTCGACTGCTTTTTCATTTCTCGCTTAATTGACCTGTCTGAGCAAATATATTCATTTCTGTTGTAAATAATAAACAATTTACATGTCTCTGGAGTGTTTCTATGCTTCCAAAATGCACATTTTTGCCCAGAAATAATTTTTTCAAACCAACTTTTGAGTCGTAATTGCGGCTCGACCATTCCACGTAGTTTATTAGACAAAATATGCTTAGAATTGACTTAAGAGCTTATTTTAGAAGTTACAACGTTTCCTCTCCGGACATCCTGTACATGTGGCATTTGCCCCTGACTTGTATGCCCCCATGCACTTCTGCCCCCATGTGCGTAGGTGTTTGGCGGGTACACGGAATATCTTGGCATCACAACATGGCCTACCTTACATCTGTGCATAAGAGGTTGCTAAAAATTAGGGGCTAATGCCACAGGTTTAAATGCATATAAATCCGATATATTCATTTTCTCAGTTATGCTTATTGGCAAAACACATACCGTTTTGGACCCTCCACCTACCCTAGAAGTCTGTAACATTTATTTTGAGAGATTGTACTCGTATATACCCGAGGAGATAAAGTTGGCCCGTTGTCGCAGCCATTCGAAGCAGCGGGTGATTTTGTTCAATTGCTTTTATTTTAGAATGATTTTAATTACTGCTTTTGCACCTACGACAAAAGTTATAAAAAACAGACTTTTCGGAGCCTAAGTTGAAATACATTTCTTCTGTTTCTGTCGTAATTTATTTTTAATTTCTTCTGCCTTTCTTCTTTTTTATTCTTATCAATTGTAGTTTCGTTGATGTCAATTTCACACTGTATTTATATTTTATACTTCATTTCTTTTATTTACATTATTTATTTTTATATTTTCTGTCGGTAACGTACCTGTTTTATACAATGCTCGTGTAAGAATTGTTTTACGCAAAGAATAAGGACTGAATATGTAGGAAAGATCATTGACGAAGTTACCAACGTTAACGACGAAACCAAGGATTAGAGAGTACTTCAAGAGTTGGTTTCAGATTCAAAATTATGACCACAAAAATTACTAACCTCATTAACAAATTTAATACCGATTACAGAACTTATCATATAGATTACAACATTTTCCCCGTTTTTCACACTAGTTTGCTGGTCGCGCTCTTATTATTCTCTCCCTTTAAGTATTAAAAATGATTCTCTCCCATTGCCTCTTCCAACGCAAATAGCGCCGTCTGGTCTAAAATTGGTCTCTTGTAATAATACATGTGACGGTTTCGCTGTCTGGGCCGGACAGGACGGAGGGCGGCCACCGCTCCAGGAAATTCGAGTGGTCAGTGCCACCGTCGCGATCGGGGGGTGAAGGAGGGGAGGGGCGGGGGAGGGGAGGGGGTAGTGCAGATATCAGAGGTGAGTGGGAAGGGAGAGAGCGCAGCGACGACGGCAGCGAAGCGGAGAGCCGGGGGCGAGCGCTGGTCGATAGGGACTGTGGTGATAATTGCTGCGAGACTGGAAATGAGCCGAGTTGAAATGGCGGCTGGTCGAGACTGGTGCTGAAGGGAGCGTGCAGATAGCAAGCAGGAGGAACGGATAATTGGAACAGAGGAAGAGAAAGCACATCCAAGAGAGACGGAAGACAGGTAAGCAAATTGAGAAGGCGGGAATTGAGAACGGGAGGACGAAAGAATGTGGTACAAACAATAAATGAAGGTTAGGCAGGCGAAAAGTGCACGGGAATCCGAATAAAGGTCCAGGGAGTGGTTAATTGGTTGGTTGGCGGGTTGGATGGGAGGATGAATGAATGACTGGTTGGATGGAAGGAGAAATGGGTGAGTAGGAGGATGGTTGGTTGGGTGGGAGGAAGGGAGGGAGGGAGGGAGGGAAGGCGGCAGAATGGCTGGGCGGGAGGATCGGTGGAAGAATGGATGAGTAGGTGGCTGGGTGGATGGATTGGTAAATTGGTGGATGGATGAATGGATGGGTGGGTGGGTGAATAGAAGGATGGGTGGATGGATGCTTGGATGGATGGGTGAATGAATGAGTAGGTAGATGGGTGGGTGAATAAGTAGGTAGATGGATGAATGGGTGGGTAGGTGAGTGAGTGAGTGGGTGGATGAATGAACGGGTGGGTAGGTGAGTGGGTGGGTGGATGAATGAGTGGATAAGCAAATGTATGTATGTGTGGATGGATGGATGTGTGTGAGTGAGTGAGTGAATGGGTGGATGAATGAGTGGATAAGCAAATGTATGTATGTGTGGATGGATAGATGTGTGTGAGTGAGTGAGTGAGTGAATGGGTGGATGAATGGGTGGGGCAGCGCGATGCCTGAGAGGGCGCGCGAGGCAAGCAATCGAGTGGTTGGATGAATGGATGGGTGGGTGGAATGAATGAACGGGTGAGTGGGAGGACGGATGTTCGGCGGGTGAGGTAGGCTTGGAGCGAGGGCGGGCAATCGAGTGGGTGGGTGGGTGGGTGGCGGCAGGGCCGCGGGGCGCCCATTAGCCGCCGCCGTGGGGCCGAACGAGGGCCGGGCGCGCGGGCACGGGCCGGGCGTTCCGCTCCGCTTGCGGCCTGCCCGTCCCGCGACGCTGCGACGCCGCGACCCGCGCTGGCCCGCTTGGCTGCTCTTCCGTGCGCCGGGGCCAATTTGCACTTTTGCAGAGCCACTCTAAAGCAGATGCACTGGGAGAGAGCTCGGAATGCGCTCGCCGGGCACCGTAATTGAAAATAAAGACATGGGCTTGTGGACTCGATTTTCAAGCATTTAATAGTGCATTCACATCCGGGATTAAATCGACACTAAACAATAGATGCACGAGTTAATATGTTTATTTATTTATTGTTTATAAAATTCATCATAATTAGTAGTTTTGTTCGTAAGTTGTATAACTTGAAAAATACCTTAATGATAAGCATTCATTATTCTATGTCTTGAAATATTTGGGCTGACATTGAATTTTTTTACTGGTATCATATTATTACATGGATATCATATGATTTATACCAGAAAATCATATTTGTAAGAGGAATCATAGTATAAACTCTTATTTCTGAAGTTATTTATGATTGTGTATTTTTTTATTTTTATGTTGGGATGAGGTTTCCAAGAATATTAAAGACATTTTATTATCATACGAACATTTTATTTTTATTTCTCATGACGTCTGATGTGATTGCATCATCGAGTACACACAGGAATTAATTCAAAATATTCGTCTAAATAAGATATTCATTAAAATAAGACAAGGTATTCATTAAAAATAAACAGTTAATGAACATCAAAACTAAAAATAGTTGGAACTTAAAAAGTAATTAAGTCGAGAAGGCCAAACTAATTGATGTATAAAATATAAGTTTATGATAAATTGACATTTTAAAAGATGATAGTAAAAAATGTTTTCTCACAACAATTTCTCAGACGCTAAATTTAATAAAAAAAATATAAGGTCAATTAGATAAAAATGTACAATCAAATTAAAATTTATCATAAATGAACAACAAGGCACAATCACCTTCTGAATCTTCCGGTATTTATGGTGTTTTGGCATTTGTATTAGCAGTTTGTAGTTTTGAATAATATTCTTTTATTCTAAATGTCTTTTTTAGGTGAAGATTTTGAATTAATTGCATTATTATATATTAGTTTTCTATATTACAGGCTAGGAAACACAACTGGGGTTCTCAAGGATGTCACGAAATCTGGTTTTCAAGGACCTATGACACACTGTTTTCGAGTTACGTCCATGGTAACGCGTGATGTAGTGTCACTTAGTTTAAGGATTACATATGCACCGAGTGTGATTTTTCATAAGGTAATATATACACTCGTTTTCAGGCTCCCCATCCAAGAATAGCACTTTTTTACTGAGTTTGGTTTTAATGGCATCTTGTATTTATTAAAACATTCTAGGAATATTGAGAGTCACTGTATTGTATCCAGTAACAAACATAATTTATTAGGTGTAAGTAACATTCCTGACGTCATTTCTATAGAATTCGTCGCACATGTGTAGATTTTTTGATTGTAGCTGACTGCATGGTGCGTATGCAATTATGATATTTGATAATGTTGAAGCCTCCTACGAATGCTCTAATAAAGGTTGATGTTTTCTTACAAAATATGTTCTTCGGAGACGTTGCGAATTCTTAAAAAAAACATTTGATGAATCAGGAATAAAAACAAAACAGGAACGCCTGACACAAACGTTTCAGTGAAGGCCGGGACAGTTTCAAAGATGATCGGCGGAGTTCCCGACCAGGAACTGCGACAAAGAGAATCGGCATTCAGCGTTCACCCGTTGAGAGAGGTGACAGAGGAAAACGTGTTGACATATCCGCGGGGCTTTGGAATGAAAGGTGGAAGAGTTTATTGTAATTCTTCACAAACATTTGTATATTCACTACTTTTCTCAGAAGTTGGTTTTCTTATTGTTATTTTCTTCTGAAATGTCATCTTCAAATTAAGAAACAAAAACGGTTCTTTCCGAGGATCTGACCACTTTCGTTGATCTTGTCGCTAATTGTTTAAACAACAAAATTGTATAAGATGGAACTCAGTGTTATTTTACGACCCAGCGCCTAAACGACAGTCATGCAAGTGGAAATCCAAAAGATATCCTCGAGAACAATTATTTCATAAGGAGCAGGCGTAAAGTTATTCTGGAAGCGTCTTTTAATGCTTGGTATAGTTCACAATTCTAAAAGATGGTACAGTAACAAAAGATTTGTGTTTCGAAATGTTTCATCTCCTTAGGGGCGAACTAAAAAGGAGGCATAAAAAAGAGCGCAAATCATATGGTTTCCTTCGCACGACAGCGCACCAACATATCAGTATTGATAAAAAATGTTACCAGACACAATGTTATTGCACTGAAGGATCCTCCGTGTTCTCCAATAGAGCCAACTGGTTTCTATATCTTTCCACGGCCAAAATCTTGTGAAAAGGAATGAAGATTCACGAATGCTAATGGAGTTACTGGGAATGCGACGAGTCCCATGAGCATACCAGGTGTAGCAGAATGACTTCCGGGAATGCCTCCAGCCGTTTCATAGTATGCTGGCAGAAGTGTGTTCTGTCGAAAGAGAACTGTTTCGAAGGAAATGTGTAAAATGCGTTCTAATAACAACTTTCTGTGTTATTAACCGATTCAGGGGACTTTGTGAGTCTGGTATGTAAATCATAGAAAATTTTCATATTATTATTATTATTATTATTATTATTATTATTCCACTTCATCACGACTAAAGATGTTATGAGTCGGCTGAATATAAAATCTACTCCGGGTTGCAACCAGTTACCTAAGGAGTAGATCTAGGGACTGTCGGTGCCTCTACAATACTTTACGCTGTGGGCTGTTCCAAATAAAGCTATTCCTTGCACTTCCCAGTCCTTTGAATTACCTGGGAGTTTAGACAAGTTCTTACTCAAATTTTGCGGAACAAATCCCAGAGCTCCGATAACTATCGGGACGACCTGTGCTTTTACGCCCCACATTCGGCTGATCTCGATTTCCAAACTCTTGTATTTAATTATTATTATTATTATTATTATTATTATTATTATTTTATTATTATTATTGTAGCTCCATATCACGACTACAGATATGTACAGTCGATGACACAAATTCTGGGCGATACCCTATGCGGCCAAATCTGGCCATTCCACAGCTTGGACAACCACGTCTGGGCACTTGACCAATCCCGGAGCCTAGGCAAAGCGGCTCTTATCATTGGCTTTTGCGCCAAGATTCAGACACTTCCCCCTTCCTCCCCTTGAAGATTTTCCTCCTCGTTATCTCAAAGGGCCGAGCAATTTTTGAGGTGATTGACGTCGGCGTCGCTGCTTCGCTATCGGGGAGGGGAGCAGGTAAGTTAACGCAGACGAAACGGACGCTGACGACCCACGCGCCAGCCGGTCATGGGAAAGAGCAATGGCATTTTTATCGAATTCTTTATACATAAATAGCAAATGCGAATATACATAGCAAATGTTTTTTATTTGTGGAAATCTTCACTCAAGTTAAATATTTTATTAACTATTTTTGAATAACCACCTGTTAAAAGAAGAATAATTTAAATTAGAAGAAAAAATTAAGTCTTAATATGTTACAATTCGATGTAATTTTCTCAAAATGAGCTATTAAGAAAGTAACAAAAATGTCTTTGAATAAACATTAAAGATACTGAGTTTGTAGCTAAGAAATTTCAATGCCGTTACAATTTTCCAGTTAAAATGTTTAAATGGAACACAGGTGTTCTCAAAGGTACTATTTTCACAACTTATATTGTTTTAGTGTGACCTCCATAAACAGTGTCTGGAGTATTATGTTCGATTGGAGGAGCTCCATCACAATCCAAAGAAACTCCAGGAAACTCACTTTACCACAGTTATCGATATTCAAGTAAGGCACCGTTTTATTCACAGGAATCACACGGTCCTTGTTTTCTATTGTTTTGTGAAATAATTTTTGCCTTTGTAAGGTATACGCATGAGGAATATTTTCTGCCTAGAAGAGGAATCCCAATACAATAATGTGCATCAAACATCATAATTCATTTGATTTTAGATAGACACCTACAACAACAGTGTTTTCATGAACTCGCAAGACTCCAAATCCGAACAATTGATCTATTTTATTTACTATTTACACAAAATTCAACTTCATAGTTTCTTAAAATAAACGAAACGTGAATTGTGCTTAATCACCTTAACAATTGCGTAGTGCAACATTATTGGCAAAATTGCCAGAAAAGATATGACAAATACATAGATTGATTTTAAATCATATGATGATTATGATTAGGGTTTAAAGACGCTTCAACATGTCATTGGAGCTCGTGCCAATCAGTAAAATAATTTTTATTTATTATAAATTGAGTAAAAATATAGTAAGTCTGACTAATTATGAAATGAAATAACTGATAAAGATAATGTTTCATGGACAATAAAAAATCAGTTCATAGAAGGCATTTTAAAAATCACCCTCATCTCTCGCGATGCCTTCTCCGAATACCGCTTGAATTATTGCAGTACACGATATCATTCTATAGATTAAGGTCTGTTCATTTCTTGCAAGTGCGGAGTAAGCAAACGCGATAAGATGTCCTTGTAAGAAGGGGCAGTGCACGATCCGAAGATACATGAAAATTATTTCCTCGCGCCTTGAGCCACGCATGACGACCAGGTTTTTATGGGGTTCTTGATCCTTGTGAGTTTGAAATAAGAATTCGGTCACTCTTTTTGCCATGCACGATGTAACCTTTTAATGTTAATGATAAGAGTAACTTATTCATTTTACTCTATTAATGTTACTGTGTTTTTTTAAAAAAATCATCTGTTAAAAAATCAGTGGTGCTTAGATATAGTACAAACTTCCTCGTACTATCTGTGAGTGTTATAATTGTAACTCACATTATATACTAATATTAAGGGGATAATATTAAAGTTAGCAATTTTCAGCTTTCATGATTTTTCGGGAGAGGTTGAGATCAATTCCACGATTTATTATAATTTTTAACGATTTTAACGACGCGAACGCATGGCAGTACTGCCGGTAAGCTTGAACGTCAGTGTGCCTTTATTCGCCACAGTGTAAACAAGTTTTGTTTCTGAGTGCTATACATGTCGAGTTGCAGCTGAAGCACACAGAATTCATGTTGAGATTTACCGTGAACATGCGACATGCAGAGATTGGTTTCGACGCTTCAAAAATAACGCTTTTGATATTTGAGATAAAGAACATACTGGCGCACCGAAAACTTTAAAGACAAAGAGTTGGAGGCATTACTTAATGAAGACGCATGTCAAACGCTAGCTGACATCGCAAACCTGTTTGAAAGCATTAGGAATGATCCAGAAGCAAGGGCATTGGGTGCCGAATGAGTTTAAGTCGAGAGATGTCGAACGGCGTTACCTCACGTGTGAAATGCTACTTCAGCAGCAGAGAAGAAAAGATTTTTTGCATCGTATCTTGACTGGCGATGAAAAGTGGATACAGTAAGCCTAAGGATGAAAGATCGCGGGGTAAGACGGCCACGCATCGACATCTTGCGCAAAGCCAAATATCCATGATTTGAAGCTTCTCCTTTGCATTTGAGGGGGATCAGCTGGGTGCAATTTATTACGAGTTTCTCAAACCAAACGAAACTATCACGGAATATCTCTATCGACAGCACTTGATGCGCTTGAGCCGACCTCTAAAGAAAAAAACGACCACTTTACGAGCAGAGAAAACACAAGGGGACTTTGTTACACGACAACTCTCGGCTACATGGTGCGACACCGGTGAAAACCTACTTGAAAACATTTAAATGGGAAGCCCTGCCCCACCCGCTGTATTCACCAGACATCGTCCCTTCAGACTATCACCTATTCTGTTCAATGGCACGTGGTCTAGCGCAGCAGCAGCTCTTCCATTCGTATGAAGATTCCAAAAAACGGGCTGATTCTTGGATAGTTCCAAAAGACATCGTTTTTGCAATGCGGAATTCTTCTGTTGTCAGAAAATTGGGCAAAAGTAGTAGCTAGTGATGGGCTATACTTTGAGTGGTATATTGTATACCACATACTATAATTATTTTTTTTATTACGCCAGAGCGTCAAAGATTGAAACTGGTCACAAATGACCAACCATCAATTTACATATATTCTTAAATCTAAGTTAAAATATTATTTACATGTTCACTCAATAGTGTAGTATGTATTTAATTTACAATATTAAAATAAATTTATTGTCAATATTAACTTAATTCAAAGGGCTTGGTCCTATTTAGTCTCTTCCGCTGGTTATGGTTATCCAACAGTTGAATGGCTTCTAAGTTAACATGTTCATGCAGTATCATTTCATGTTTGGCAGCGAATCTTCTAATTTCACTTGACACATAAGGAACTCCAAGATCACGATGTAGATCCTTATTTCTAATGTACCACGGGGCATTTACAATGTTTCGCAGTACTTTGTTTTGGAAGGTTTGTATTGATTTCATATTGCTTTCCTTGATGCATCCCCAGAGTTGGACACCATAGAACCAAATCGGTTTCAAGATTTGGTTGTAGATTAAGATTTTGTTGTGTATGGACAGTTGAGAAGCACGTCCCAAAAGCCAGTACAATTGTCTATTTTAAGATTTAATTCATTCCTTTTCTTTTTCACGTGTTCCTTCCATTGCAGTTTAGTATCTAATGTCATGCATAAGTATTTAGCAGTGTTTGCGTACGGTACTTTAAGGCCATTTAACATGAGAGAAGGGGTGCTTACAATTCTCTTGTTTGTAAAAGTTATGTGCACTGATTTTGACTCATTTAATTTGATCTTCCAAATTTTTGTCCAAGAGTGTATTTGATTACAAGCATTTTGTAATATGCCTATGGCCTCCTGCACGTCTGGGTGCGTAACCATCAGGGCTGTGTCATCAGCAAAGGTCGGCACAATTACGTTTTCGTTTTGTGGGATATTACTGGTATACAATGAGTAGAGAACGGGCCCCAAAATACTTCCTTTTGGCGCTCCTGCTCTTATCTCTTTTAGCTCTGAGTATTCTTATTCTACTCTGACCCAAAAGAGTCTCTCAGATATGTAGGATTTTAACAGTGTTACATACTGTGTGGGTAATTGCTTATTTAGTTTAAAAATCAACCCCTGATGCCAGACCTTATCAAACGCCTGGGCTACATCAAGACAGATAGCTGAACAGACCAGTTTTTCTTCTAATGTTTCCTCTATTGTATTGATGATTCTATGGTCTTGGTCTCTTGTAGAGTGTTTCTGTCTGAACCCGAACTGGTGGTTTGGGATCAATTTTTTTCTTTCAATTATTGGTTTTAACCTTTTTAACAGCAACTTCTCAAAGACTTTTGAAATGATGGGCAGCAAAGATATTGGCCTATAAGACGTGCTATACTATAAGCTTTATACTATAAAAATAAAGCTTTATTTTTCACACAAAAAACAGCGATAACTTATTCAAACACCTTATAATTTATTGAAAATATGTCTGGTCAGTATTATTGGGAATGAAATTATAGAGTTTGATTGAATTGGAAGTGATTGTTTAGATATTTTTGGGTTTAATAAACTAAATGTAGCTGAATATTGCGCTACAAAAAGTAAAACATTCCGAAATTTCATCTACAAGAAGTCTTCACAGACCCGATTTATTTGAACAGAGTACTACAATCACTTTCATTAATCGTCAATCATGTAACATTGAGTTTCCTATGTGTATATTGGCGTATATACTGATACATTTTTGTATATTACATTATATTATATCATATTACAGTATCAGTACAATATAGCACTGCAACTGCATCCTGAGGGGCAGACCTTTGGCAGTATTTGGTGTTCAAAGAGACTGGCAAATTTGAAACGCATTTTTGGAGATGTTGATATTACGAGGCATTCTAAACTAGTAAAAACGCGAAAGAACTAATTATCAGAAACAATTTCACAATTGTGAGTTTGAACTTGCAATTATCGTCGGACGAAGTTTGAAGATGTTTTGTGTAAAGCAGAAACCTTGCCTGTAACCTACTCTGTTGTTAGTGAACAGAGCATTAATTTATTTTTACTATCTTGTATACTTATACGTATATACGGAATGATATACATAGTACAAGATATATTACTTGTATGCTTGTCTATAGAAAGTTATATAAAGCTATGGAAATTAAGTTTTGAAATTTCAACGGAAATGCACGTTCATGGGTCTTCTTTTATAAAAAAAAGAGTTGTTTTTTCAAATGTCCGACCGTCTGTCCGCGTGTCTTGTCTGTCTGTCAATGAACAACACTAGCACCTAAACCATTCGTAGGTTGCGTATGATTTTTGCCAAATTGAACATTCCTTGATCGATCTGACCAAAATCGAGAACCTACAATTTAAAAAAAAATTATTTAAATTTCGGGTGCTTCATTAAAAAACTTCCGGACATTTCAAGTTTTCTCAAAAATGGCTCCACAATTTTTCTTTGTAATTCTTCTAAGAATACAGCGAAATAACCTGATGAAAATGGCATAGATCTATTTCCATGGTTATCTCTCAATTTTCGAAAATTATCAAAGATTGAATTCTTTCGGCGTGTACCTACAAGGTGGAAGATGGAGTTTTCTAGATGAAATTAGTATTTCACAAAGAGTACTTAATAACTATTATGCAATACTTCCTTTGAAGTTATTTGAAGCACTTACACTCATAAATATAATAATTTTTACAAATTGCTGGTAATGTGCATATTAAAGATGTGAGAGATCTTAAAAAAACATTTATATAATTTTTGAAAAAACAAATAAATAACTCAAAATAAACTTTACTTCATATTAAAGAGTGTAACTAGCACTATCCGTTACAAACGTTTCAAGAAAAAAATTGCAGCCATATGTGAGAGAAAAGCGTTTGAGCGTTTGTGGAAAAGCGGAATTTTAAGCTACTTTTTACAGAAAACGGTTTTGTTTTCGAGAAACTTTACTTGACATTATTTAAAGCACTTAAACTTGTAAATATAATGATATAAACAAATCGCCACTGATGTAAATATTAACGACCTGAGAAACAAGTCAAAAAATTACATTTTTGCAATTTTTCAAAAAACAATAAAATAGAGCGATATGGAGTTTGTCATCTTATAGGGTACATTTAGCTCAATCCCCACCAAAAGTTTAAAGAAAAAAGTTGGAGCCGTTTTTTGAGAAAATCATGTTTTTTAAATTTCTTTTAAAATTGCACATATTGCAGGAAATATTGCGCGAAAGCTACTAAATTTTTCAAAAAAGTGTACATGACCTTAAGGGAAGAACTCGCTATGAAGAACAAATTTTATTTGAATGAAAAATGTCTATCTTCAATTTTGTATTTGGAGGAAGACGCCGAATAAAATTCAAACTTGTGCAATATTCGAAAATTCAGAGTTATCCGTGAAAATCGGACCTATGCCACCTTAATAAGTGTATTTTCTCTAATTAAGTGTATTTCTATTCATAGAAGAAATTTAAGGAAAAAAATTGGAGCCGTTTTTGAGAAAATTTTGAAAATCCCCGGGGGGCTTCATATAAAGTACCCTCAAATTTTGAAGAATCGTTTTCAAAATCTCAAAGCTTTGACTAGAATCAGATCGACCGGGGAATATCCATTTTAGAAGAAATCGTATGTATGGTTTGGGCGCTAGCAGTGTTCACAGACGGACAGACGGACGGACGGACGGACGGACGGACGGATAGACGGATGACTCTTAATTTAGCAACTGGTTTTATCCACTTTTTCGTTCTCATGGCCCGGGAATGAATTTTTTTCTGCCAAAAACTCGCCATTTTTTCGCGCAGCATTACATATTTTTCCCTATACTACGTATATAACTCCGTGTGTACGTACGTATAATGGAAAGTAAAAATCATTAATAACAAGGAATCGGAAAATAAACGATCGTAGTGGTATAACCCCCCAAAAAGGCCTATGAAAGTGAAAATAAGGGGAAGTGAATGATCTTGTGAACGAGTAGTTGATTAACGTTCATACAAAAAACTTTCCAAGTTTTGTATTGCAAGTATGATAAAATGGTTTCTTCTCGCAAAAGAAGGGAATGTTTAGAAGATTATCGGTGTTGTTATTTGGAACTGTTTTTGATTCCTCATCAACAAAAAAAAAACTGGCGAGGTTTTGCCAGATTCGATCGCGCGTTCCTCCGGTCACAAGGCTCTCGTCTAAGCCGTTACCCTAAGACGTATTCGTTCCTGGTAACGGGTTTATTTATGGGACGAATTGTATCTGAAAATTTATTGAACTTTTGGACTTGTGAAATTTAAAATATTAAATAAATTACTCTTATGTGATAATAAGAATGCAGTTCAATTTACGTGACTCTATAGAATAATACCGTCTACTTATAAATATTTCAGTTCAGCGTTATATTTTAATTCTCGCTGGCAGTCGCTTGGCTCTCAGACTCGCTGAGCTGAGGCGTTATCTTTACCTGCCCTACGGGCAAGGTGAGATGAGGAGAGGTGATAACTAAAATTCCCTGACGAGTTTCGACACTCAAAAGTTCAGAATTCACTGGCAGCAAGAAATAACTAGAAATCTATGTAATATTTATCGCCTTCAACACCTACAGTCACTCAATTTATTCTCCAACTGTTTACCCCTTATAATCTAATAAAAAATATCTCTTATTTTCTCGCATTATTGGTAATGGACAATTAATACATTACATTTTCCTCCCAATAGCACTTGATCCTTCTCTTAAAACTCTTAACGAGACGACGAACGAGAGACTGTAGAAAATCATACCTTAAATTATTGAAAATCAAAAGTTTTCATAAAAATCTCACTTCTACAGCTAGTTTGCATTTTTTGTGCTCCATACGTACAAACGTTTACAGGGAATGAAAAAACGTACCCCAGTCAGAATTTGAACTAGAGCCCTCAGGCTATACCACAAGCAAACGATCTACCACTTCGGCTAGGAGACGGCTCTTCAGAATTTCACTAATGCAGTATTTTGCATATTAGGATGTCGTTGACAATAGAAAATTGTGTTGAAAAAATTCAGAAACTATTCGAAACTGAAACTTAATTGTGAATTAAATTTATTTTAAAATCTAATATTGTAGAAAAGATTGGATTAGAATATAAATCTCAAGCTTCAATATTGAAGACATTTTGGGGGGGTGTTTTATATCAAGCTCATTAGACATTTTTTAAAATTTCAAAAAATGGCACGAAATTTTGTATTAAGTTTTGACTTTGGCTAGAGTAAATTCGTTTAAGATAATGATGCAGGTCGAATTTTCGTTGAAATGCCTGATATTTAAAAAATTGAAGAAATTCTGAAGAAGTGGTATGAATACCACTACAATGATATAAAGATTTGTTTAAAAACGAAATCTGTTCATTATAGTGATTTTATAATTCTCGTAAATAATCTTATTGTTGTCGGTCGTGGTTATTGTATGATGTAAATAATATCCTTATGAAAAGAAATAATATATTTAAGGAAGGTAATAAATTTAACTTAGAACTAACAAACACACTTCTTTACTTAAGAAGTTTTTATCACTTATCATGGTTTTCAGTGCTTTCGTACATAAAAAGAAGAATAAAAATAAACGTTTCGCGCCATTTCTGAGAAAGCAAGTATTTAAAATTTTTATTGCCCGTCAAATGCAAAATTACTGAAAAACTATTCATTTTTTTCAAAAAACTAAACATGACTTGCTTTGAAGATCTGTTTGACAGATTTCACTAAGAAAAACACTTATGTTCATAATTCTACTTGTAGAAAGACACTGAAAAAAAAATTGAATTTCTCCAATTTTTTAAAAATCAAGAAATTTATCGAAAATTTGATCTGCATCATTCTCTTAAGCGACCTTTACGCTAGCTGAAGTCAAAATTTAATCAACAATTTTGTTGCCATTTTTTGAAAATTTTTAAAATGTTCCAGGTGCCAGGCTCCAGGTTCTATATAAAGTACATACCAACATTGAAATATCGGATACAAATTCAACGGACCGCCACAACATCCAGCTAGAATGGGGAATATCAATTTTGGAGAAAATCGCCTGATCCGTTTAGGTACAAGCGTTGTGTACAGATGGGCAGACAGGCGTTTTTACGTCAGTCAAGTTTTGGGTATCAAGTATCCACAAAACATGGATTCTGGCGACATGTGTTAGATAATTTTTTTCTAGATTTAGCAACACTCTGGATTTATTCTCTTCTTCTTTACCAGGGTACGGCAATTAAATGTTTTTCTGTTGAAAAGTCCCGTTTTCCCCCAGGATTACGATACTTTCTCTATACCACTTTAGCAGTAGCGATAGTGTAAGAGTAATGACATTTTTTCAATTTATGTGAATGAACACAGCAAATTGCAATTGATTGTTTGATTGATTGATTAAGTTTTTAAGGAGCGTTAACTAAAATGTTAATTAGTGCCATAAGTGAGGTCCATGGTATATCTTGAGAGGTGGTGGTGTTTTGCCTTTGCTGCAGCCGTAGATCCGGCGCCCACCTACACTTCGACATGCAGAGATTCCCTACACACGTATCTCCCCCACCGTATCAACACCCCCAGTCGCGACAAGATCCCAGACTCCGACTGGTCTCTCGTCATGAGTGATAGAGTTGTGCTTGTAAGTTTGTGTGTGTGTGTGTGTGTGTGTGTGGCGAGAAAGAAAAAGGAAAGATTACATACGGTCCATTATCCTTTTGTTAAGTTAATGTCTGTTTTTTTCTGGTATTATTCGGAGAAAGCAGGGAAATATACTGCATCAAAGGAGGCGATAACTGGAATTCTCCTCCAAACAGTAGCTAAATTCTACCCAGACATATAACTAAACTCAAACATCCACCACAGTTGCGATTAGACCCTTAGGTCTTCATGTCAACAAAGCTGCATGGACAACAAATAATGTCACTGGGCTATCGCAGCCGGTGGAAAGTGCTGTTAAAAACAAAGTCTCATTTCCATTATCTATTCTTAATTTTCCAATATTACAAATATTAATTGACAGTATTTGTGTAGTAATGATGTCTGTGAATGTCTAACGTTATACACTGCGTTAGCCGAATAATAAGAGACATCGCGATAATCTCCGCTTCCTGATATTGCGAATTCCAATGGAGTTGGTAGATAATTTTCTTCTATGATGTGATTTAAGTATCAACTTATCGAATTCATTCTGATTAATAAATATCGTTGGAAGGCCAATAAAACAAGCCATTTTTGCCCGCAATAGGACAACCAGAAACCTCTGATCTCTACCATTTGACAGAGACATACGGTAGAGGACAGACGAGAACGTTGTATAGATGAAGTAATATGGTGATTCATTGATATCGATTAATTGATTAGTGCTTCCGGGCACGTTAACGGCTTAAGTAATTAGTCCCGTAAGTGTAATGCATGTGTTTCCCCCTGAGGGATGTTCATCTTTCACCGCTGGATGGTGAGACCCGGCACCGAACTACCTCTCGGCTAGTGGTGTTTTCCCCAACCAGATACCTCCCAGCAACGGCGCGGCGTCAGAGCCGGGACCGGCTCTAAGCTCCCGACCGGTCTCCTGGCACGTCTGTCAGTGTATTACCTGTAAATGTGATGTGTGTAAGTAAAGGGTGACGACAGAACAAGGAAAGGGAATGGAAGATCGCGCGTGGACCGTACTGCTTCGATATTCGTGTGTTTTGGATCCGAAAAAACACGCAAAACTACCCATAAGAGCAGCTGACCCCCGGAATTCCCCTCCACACAGCGAATGAACTCGTCCTAGCTATCTAGCTAAAGTCGATGATCCTGCCACGGTCGGGGCTCGAACCTAGGACCTTCCGATCAGCGGCACTGCAGTGCACTGATATCATCTTGACGAAAATACATAACCGAACTAGTTGAGAGTCTAATTTGATTCTGATAAATAATTTTTGGGAGTACATCATAAAATGCATGTAGGGTAACTTTAATATTTATATGGGGTTATGTATAATTTTATTCTAGTGTTAAATTAAAGTATATATTCAAGATATAATTCTATCTTTAGATACAAGTTGAGAATTTTCACTTTGTAGATATCCTTTCAGAAACGTGGCAGATTGATATTATAAATGTGGGAAAGTGATTAATCTTGTGAACGAACTGTTCATAAACGTACGTACAAAAAATCCTCAGTATTGTGATAAAGTTCAATCAATCTGCTTATGAAATTGTTGAAGAGAAGAGTCTTTGCTGAACAATTGTTCTTATTTAAAATAGTTAATGGTCTATCAGATAGCAGTGAATTGCTGTCACAATTGTCATTTAATGCACGAGTATCAAATTTAAGAGGACGAGAATTATTATATTTCAATAAACCAAATACAACATCTCACAAATATTAACCACTCTTGAGAATGTCTTCAAAATTCAATGAATTCAGTAGAGTGTGGGATTTAGAATTTAGTTTTTCTTTGCTAAAATATAAACAGAATTTAAATAAAATATTGAATGATCACTGAATGTGGATTTATTGTGTTAAGTATTGCTCGCTATTATGTTCCGATTATTCTGAAGATGCGTTTACCATTTTTGTAATATTGTCATTTTTTATACTAATTTCTGTTCCTTTTTTGTAATGACTGTTTTGTAGACATGTTTCGATTTTTGTTTATCCTATTGGTGTGTTATGTTTTATAAGTTTTGCTAAAAGATTTATTCTTGTAACTTCTGTAATTTAGTTTTGTTTTTTTTATTTGAAACTTTTTTTTATTATTTTGTATATTTTGTATATTTTTCCTAGTAATGCCTACTGTAATTGAGGCTTTGTCCTGTTGTGGGTTATTAAATAAATAAATAAATAAAATTGTTTCTTCTCGCAAATGGAGAGAATGTCTACAAGATTCTCGACATCGTCTTTTGGAATTTATTTTCATTGCTCGTCAAGTAAAAAAAAAATGCCAGGGTTTTACCGGATTTGAACACGGAATCCTCTATTCTCCCGTCTCGAGTCCAGGCTATTGCGCCACTAACAGAGACATATGCAGTTCCGCGAACTGATGCAGTTTAGATTCATACGCATTTGTGTCTTTACATTCATTGATTTTCCCTATTTCTGTAACTTAAAATATTAAATAAATTACCTCTGAAAGACATTAAGAATCCAGAGCAATCTACGCAATCCTATGAAATAGTTAATTCTAGTTATAAATGTATCGGGGTTCAACGTAATAGAATTGTCGCTAGCAAGCACTTTGTTCCTAGGGTTGCGCTCAGGTCTTATCACCTTTCGCCTCTGTCCAAGGTGAGATTGGTAAACGTGATAAGGTTGAAGTAAATGTAGTAGACAAGTTTCGACAGCGTCCGAAATTCAGGAAAGAATTAAGAAATTATGTAGTTTGCAGCAAGTAACCACCGAATCTAAAAATCATATATCGACTTCAAGAAAAACACCTATCATCACGCAGTTATTTCACCTACACACATTCAAATAAAAAAGCTCTTAGTTTCTCGTATTATTGGTGATGGTTGATTAATATATTTCAAATTTTACACTATTAACACTTCATCCTTATCATTAAACTCTTAATCAAACGATGACCGAGAGATTCGAAAAAATATATAACTTAAATTTTTTAAATCGAAAAGTTTAGTAAGAATCCCACCTCAACAATTAATTTCGAAGTATTGTGCTCCACACGCACAACATTTTCAAAAATAAAAAAAGGCCACGAGTAGGCCAGAACTTCAACTCGAGTCCTCTGGTTTTCGAATCAATTACCCTACCAACTGAGTTAGCTCTTCCCATACTCAATTTGGCACTATTTCGCAGGTTAGGAGGTTGGTGACACCATACTATTCTCTCTATAAATTGCAAAAGCTACTCGTGTTTTTAAAACAAACTTGTAAATTAAATTAATTTCAAAATTCAATTTTGAATCAGATTGCATTAAGAAATACATCTATAGCTTGTGAATTGAAGAGATTCGGGTTCGAAGAACATTTCATTGTCACCATCTAACTCAAAATTGTGGGAAAACTACTAAAGTTTGAAGAAACTAACATTAAAGATATAATATTGAAGAATATATTGCATTAAGAAAGAAATCTTAATGTGTCATTAATAGTGTAGTTAATAGTGTAGTTGTGGGAGGATATGGAAAATTTTTAATCTTTTGAATGGTCGAAATACCAAAGGTTTTATTGAAAATCGGACCTTCTGCCATAAGGTGAAGCGACGTTCTACTCGCGGAAACAGTTAATAAAAACTATGGCGTAGGCAAGAAAATCTCATTTTTACTTTCCCGTATACATACGTATATACGGAGTAATACACGTAGTATAGGAAAAGTTATGTAATGCTGCGCGATAAAATGGCGGATTTTAGGCAGAAAACATTCATGGCCGGGGCCTGATAACGAACTAGTGGTGCTACAGAATGGCACAGACCTTCCCGTATTAGTTTTCTATTTCCTTTGATGTTGGCTAGCTGTTCGGACTTGGCATATATATTCTTGCCAGTTGCCATCTATCGCCGCCCAAATTACTTTTTTAACATTTTCTTAATTTTTCGGTTTCTTAATAATAGAACGGAAATACTACTTTAAGAATATTCAAGAACAGTGAAAGCTCGTCCTTAATGGCAATTTTCTTTGAAAAATTTGAAGCGGTTTTTAAGAGAATGGCGTTTAAGTGTTACTGCAAATGCAAAATTTGAAGCTCTTTTTCACAGGAATCATTTGTGTTTTCAAAAAACATTACTTGAAGTCATTTAAAGCACATTAAGTCGCAAAGAAATAGTGTTTACAAATTATGGGAAAGGTGTATATTAACGGTGTGAGATCTTTCAAAAAATTACGTTTGTGTAATTTTTGAAAAACTAAAAAATACCCCAAAATAAACTTTACGTACGTCATATTAAAGAGTGAAAATACCACTATCCGTTCGAAAAGTTTGGAGAAAAAATTTGGGGACATATTTGAGAAAATAGCGTTTTAGCGTTTTCTTAAGATGCAGAATTTTGGGCTAGTTTTCACAGAAAACGGTTGAGTTTTCGACAAACTTTATTTGACATTATTTAAAGCATATGTAATCATAAATATAATGTTAACAAATTGCCGTTAATGTAAATATTAACACAGTGGGAGACAAGTCAAAGAGATTTCATTTTTGTAAGTTCTGAAAAAATAAAAGAAAAGTGCAACATGACGTATAAGTCATCTCGTAGAGTACATAAGGTACTATGACTACCAAAAGTTGAAAGAAACAATTTTGGAGCCGTTTTTTGAGAAAATCTTGTTTTTGAAATTTTTTCAAATTACACACATTGAACACAATATTGCGTGAAAACTACTAAACGTTTCTAAAAAGTGTTTCGTAATGTGTCAAAAACGTTTCTAAAGAAAGAACTGACTCTGAAGAACAAATTTTATTTGAAGGAAAAGTCTCAATCTTCAATTTTGTAGTTGGAGGAAGATACCGAAAAAAATTCAAACTTTTTCAGCTTTCGAAAACTCAGAGTTAACCGTGGAAATCGAACTTATGCATACTTAATAAGTGTATTTTACTCTATACTTACTATATACTTATACTTATACTCTATACTATATACTTATACTCTATACTTATATCTATACTATACTTATACTTTTAAAGAAAAAAGTTTGGTCCGTTTTTAGTAGATTTTGAAAATGTGTGGAGGGCTTCATGTAAAGTGCCCCCAAATTTTTCGAAAATTTTCAAATTCTCTAAGCTTCAACTAGAGCCAGATGGATACGGGTTTCGTTAATTTAGAAAAATCCTACGCTTGGTTTAGGCGCTACAGGGACGGTCGAACAGACAGACAGACTGACAGACGGACGTTTTGCTTTCAATTGTTTTTTTGGTATCAAGGACTTACAAAACAAGGATTCTGGATACACCACGTGTTAGGGGATATATTTTCCTTAATTTAGCAACTGATTTTATGCACTTTTTCGTTATTAGGGTCCGGCAATGAATTTTGTTCTGCGGAAAATTTGCCATTTTGTCGGGCAGCATTTCATAACTTTCCCTATACTACGTATATTACTTTGTATATACGTATATAAACGGGAAGGTAAAAGTGGGTAAAATAAGTTGCTAAATTAAGAAAAAAAGTCCCCTAGCACGTGGTGTGGTTAGAATTACAGCTTTGTGAGTCCTTGATGCTGAAAATCTTTCTCCAACAACAAAATTGAAGATAGAGATTTTACCTTCAATTAAAATTTGTTCTCCAAAGTGAGTTCTTTCATTTAGGTCCTGTACATTTTTTGAAAATTTAAGTAGTTTTCTGGCAATATTGCGCGAAATATGTGCAATTAAAAAAATACAAAAACAAGATTTTCTCAAAACGGCTCCAAATTTTTTCTTTAAATTTGGCAGGGATAGTGCCTAAATGTGATGACATAAACGTCATGTTGCTCTATTCTTTTTTTTCTTCAGAATTAACAAAAACGTAATTTTTTGACATGTCTATCACATAGTTAATATTTTCATTGTAGACAATTTGTTCACGTTATTATATTTATGAGTATATTTGCTTCAATTAATGTCCTATAAAGTTTCTCAACCGTTTTCTGTGAAAAAGTAGCTCAAAATTCCGCATTTCGATAAACGCTCAAACTCCATTTTCTCAAAATGTCTCCAATTGTTTGTTCAAATTTTTCGAACGGATAGTGCTAATTAAACTTTTTAATGAGAAATAAAGTTCTTTTTGGAGTTTTCTTTCAAAAATGACACAAATATATTGTTTTGAAAGATTTCTCACACCGTTATAATGCACGTTTCCCACAATTTGTAAACACTATTGTAATTGCGAGTAAATGTGCTTTAAATGATTTCTAATGAAGTTTTCGAAAACCCAAAAAATTTCTGTGAAAAAGAGCTTCAAATTTCGCCTTTATAGTAGCGTTGAAACGCCATTTTCTTAAAAACGGCTACACATTTTTCAAAGAAAATTCCAATTTAGGACGAGCTTGCACCGTTCTTCAATAGTCTTAATATAATATTTCCGTTCTACTGTTTAAAAACCAATAAATTAAGAAAATGTTTAAAAAAGCAATTTGTGCGGCCATAGATGGCAGCTGGCAAGAGTATATGGCAACTCCGAATACCTACCAAAAGAAATAGAATACTAATATGGGAATGTCTGTGCCATTCTGTGGCACCACTAGTTTCAAATTGTGATGGCTTTATTGAGTCTGTATGTGCAAAAATACTGAGACATTTGTAAGCAAACTTCGCTTTAATCGATCAATAAAAATTAAAATAATATGTTGGAGAACATTTCGATATTTCATAGAGGCTTCATGTAAGCATTGCTCAAAATTAAAGGGGTTCTTTTGTTTAGTGTGAACAGATGAAAGAGAGATTATCCATTTTCGAGAATATCTAGAGATTGGTTTTGGCCTCTGTGCGCTGCAAGATAATTTTTTGTTTTTACTACCTGAATGTCTAATGCAGTAAATGTTGCAAGATTTTACAACCTACACTTTTCCAGATTTGGGTTTGATCAAAATAAGGGTCTAAAACCAGAAAAGTAAACGTCATACTTTTCTCGAAAATTTTTCGATAAATGTTGGTTTCCGAAACTTCTTCCGGTGAAATTCTGAGAATAGTCTAAACAACAAGCGTTCGATATGTTTTATGATTTTTCTGATTATTCATTGGAAACTGTGCACCTGCACCCGTTAACTCACATTTTCAATGATTTTTTATGTACACGAATATATTCATATATTTTCAAAATAGCAAAATTAAGCCAATTCATAAAAAAAAACAAAAATTAAATTCACAATTCTCAGCCAATATATCTTCCATCATTTTATTCAAAAATATTTATATGTTCAATTATAAATATTTTATAGATCCGGTACTGTGCGAGAGAGCCCATTCCAATATTGCTGAAGGTTGAGGATAAAAAATGCACAGAAAAAAATAGCACCTTTCATTTTATTGTGAAAGATTATTTTGGTATTTTCCTTCAATTTAATTTATATTGATTGCGGCTATCTTTCCAGTCCACTGATGCTGTGGAGAAGGGGCACCCAAAAGAACTAAATATGCAAAATTGTAAAGAAGAATTATCATAAAAGTTTTTTTTGTAAAATACCGCCTAAGAACGTAATCCCGGGTCCAATCTGTCTTCCTTCATTTCCTCATGTCTTTCATCTATCATTCACATGCACCCAAACTGTCCCATTTCCTCTTTTCTCATCTACCCGTCCCCCAAAAACACGTCATCTGTAAGAATTTACTTGCCTTCAAAGAAAGGCCGTGTCCTCGTAAGACACGCAAACCTAGTTTAAAAGGGCTTAGGAATCATCGCTTTGAAGATATTCCCGTGTGTTGCAATAATCTTTGTTTTGTACGTCATAATCGGCAAACTTCAAAAATCTGTACGATGTAGGGATGAGATGTAAATTCTCTATCCAACAGCATCACACTTACAAGGTTCTGTGTCGATGGTTTCTTTAAACTGCCAAAACCATCGTCTTTCCTTAGGGTGTGACATACTTATACAAAGAACTAGAAAGTTAAAAAAAATTATAATTTGTAGCTACATTCAAGGTTAGAAATATTACTGGGTGCTACCAAAATGTACACAAATTTATAATAAACTCCAAAATAAATACACAGAAGTGTTTCAGTCATTTTCAAAGTATATTTATAGTCGAGGAGATTAAATGTGGTGGGGCAGGTTTTTATTATTTTAATTGCAGCCCAGCAGTTGGAAAAATCATGAAAAAGAATCACAACAATTTGCGTTTTAAGAGGAACTTTAAGATTTTCTGGAGCCTGCTCCAGGGGTTCTAAGACACAGTAAAAATTACTTTTTCCCTTTAAAAAAAAGTTTTTGTATTTGAATTCGATCTTAAAAAATATCAAAAATGTTTTTCTGATTAAAGAAATTATTTTCTTATTTATCATATTTTCCAGTCAGATAAAACACTGTTAATTGACGAAAAATTTACAATTCAAAACACGTTTTAGGCTGAAGAGGCGTGTGGGTGGTGGGACGGGGACTAAGAAACATTTCAAAAATATTATTTTTGTGTCAGAAATACTGTGTATGTATTCCTAAGTCTTTTGGTTTAGGGGAACTTTTTACCATTATTACTAGAGGTACCCTTTACATTGGTAAAGGTTGTAAGTTGCACCAATGGATTATGTGAATTCCGCGATTAAAACATTTTCGATCCACCATTAACATTCCTAAATAATGTCTTTCGCATTAGGAATCACATAATTCTCTAGTCAGAGAACGGCATTTTATCGACGAATGACCGAAAATCTAATTACAATTGTCAGTAGGACTATTGATGAGTATTCAAAAGAGAGCGTTTGAAAACTTCAGTCATTTCATCATTTGTATCTCTTGATTTGCAAAATGTGTTCTCAAGTTAATGTTGAAATATCAGTTCCGGAACCCGCAGACATAAGAGAAATGCATTGGTAACCCTGAATATTTGGTCGCAAAGCCAACAGCGATAACACACAGTTTTCCTTCTTCCAGGCCTTCAAACGCCGACTTGCGTATTAAATGTCACCGAAAAGTGCGACCGAACATAAATGAATAATGAATTTAAGGCCATTGTGTTGTTTAGATTTTCTTTGCAAAATTGTCTCTGCGTGAAATACACTACATATGAACATAAACTATCAATCAATAGGGAGTTCATTTTAGAGCGTTGCATTGTATATAGTGGCATCCCATTTCAACCATAAGACATCTTTTCGTTATAATTTCAAGAATCAACTTGAATTTATTTTATAGTACTTTACTTAAATTATTTTATAAATACATTTAACTTGTTTGATATTTTCCCCAACTCAAAATAGTTTTAAAATGTAATTGGTTATATTGTTTACAATATTTATTAAAAATTCAAAAAAACAAAAATTATAAATATGCAATGCAATATCACTGAAAATACGTTAGTGGACATATCCAATAACAGAATTGGCAATTTTCTATAAAATGTAAAAAATGTAAAAAGTATAAAAAAATATAAAAAAGAGCAAAATTCAATTTTGCAACGATATTTTACTTTCGATACTTACGATACTTTACATTCCATAGATTATATTAAGTTTCCGAAATTTTACAAAATTTAGAAACAATATTGACAATTACAATGTTGAAAATGTTTTGTCTTATGTGGTTCTTTAGTGATCTTGTATGGATTAGGGAAAACGGTGTTTGCGTAGGTTTGCTTATCTAGAAGAAGTGGGTGTAACACGATTTAATTCCAATGTCATGTGAAAAACATTGTGTGCATTGCTCGTCTTCCGAAAATAAAATATCGTAACTTGAAAATACAAATTGTTGTACTTTAAGTCCATTGCTTTGGGTTGTAAATAAAACATAAATTACGTGTAACTTACACATTATATTGATGTGTGTATATCCCAAGTGATTACGCAATAGACTAAAGTTGGAGTTTCTTGCTTTGGCGAACATTCAGATTTAAAAATATTTTATAAGAATCATATCTCGTTCCTTATTCTCACGTAAAATTACTCAAAGATGAGGTATCACATATGATATGTAATGTTCTCGCTAAAGAACATCTATATAAAATGCAATCACTCTTACGTTATTCTGACGTGAAATAATTCTGATCCCCAAAATAAAAGATAAGACCTCATTCGTTTGCTTCGAGCTGGACTTCCTAATAATGGTCTGCAGTTAAAAACTTACATTGTGACTAAATTAACTTTAAATACTCTTATTTTGTTTATTATTTTACATATCAAATTATTTTTCATAAAAATAGTCATGTTCCGCAAAAACACACAATTTTGCATTTGGTCTTCTGAAAAACGAACGAAGAAGTAATTCACAACTGAAAGCTGCTATCTCGGAGACGTGTTTTGCAACTGACTCTAAAACGTATTTTTTTGAAGTTATTTATGTTTTCCTTATAAAATAACTAGATTAGGCTGGCTGCTGTGACAAATTATTTACATTGTATATTAAATATTACTATAATAAACGATGAAATGTAGATATGGAATCTATTACTGATTGTCGAGTGTTATTTTTTTGCGAAAAAGCGTATTAAAATTGGTTTTGAAATATGTGTTTAACTAGGAAATTGCATGCCTTTATTTATGTAATTAAATGTATATGCTACAACTTATGTAAAACTGTTCGTTGCTTCAATATTTACTTTTAAATATTTACCATAATATAACTCGCTATTGCCGCCATTTTCTAATGTTCACGATGAATAGTCCCGCCCCTCTGAAATAAAGCTAAAGCGGATTGGTCAGCTCCATCCCGAAGGGCGGGGCAGGGGTATGCAAACGGAGGTAAAGTTCGGCTCAGGACATCGCCCATATTTTGTGAGACCGAGGGTACTTATACACGACTACAAATATATACTTATTATTATTATTATTATTATTATTATATTATTATTATTATTATTATTATTATTATTTTTCCATTACATCACGACTAAAGATGTTATGAGTCGGCTGAATATAAAATCTACTCTCCAGGTTGCACACCAGCTACCTAAGGAGCAGATCCGGTGACTATCACTGCCTCTACAATAATTTACGCAAAATGTGGGCTGTTCCAAATAAAGCAATTTCTTGCACTTCCCAGTCTTTTGAATCACCTGGGAGTTTAGACAAGTTCTTACTCAAATTTTGCGGAACAAATCCAGAGCTCCGATAACTATCGGACGACTTGTGCTTTTACGCCCCACATTCGGCTGATCTCGATTTCCAAACTCTTGTATTTAAGACGTTTCTCTGCCTCCTTGGTAACGACGTTTTGATCGCAAGGTACGGCAACATCGATAAGTAAACACGATTTTTCGCCAAATCCCGGATAACTATATCAGGCTTGTTTGCCGGTATTGTGCGATCAGTTTGAATTTGTTGGTCGTACAATATCGTACACAATCCAACAGACGTCACCCGGTTTTGGTGAGTGTTCGTACCACTTGGGGCATGTGTTTGGGACTTCGAGGGCGGTACAGATCTGCCAGTGGAGGTAGCTACATACCCTGTCATGTCTTTTCAGGTATTCGGTCTTTGCTAGGATTGGACAAGCTGAGACAATAGATCATGGTTTCTACTTACAACATGTACTACACAGCGGCATTTGTCATCTTGAGAAATTTTGAGAACCGCTTTATCATAATGTCGTGTTCTCAAGGCCTGATCTTGGGCAGCTATTACAAGTGCTTCCGATTCTGGCTTCATTCTTCCCTTTTAAGCCACATAAATGATTGATCTTTATTGATCTGCACTTTTTCCCATTCTTTTTAGGTATTGTCCGTGGAGTGGTTTGTCTCTCCACGATTTCTTTAAAACATTTTTGTGTGTCTCACACTTCATGTTTAGCAGCATCAGAGTTCAGTGTCTGTGTTATTCGAACGTGTCTTGCCTAGTTTTCTTCGCAATGCTTCTTGCACACTGACAATGCCTTTGTTTCCCATTCTCGGTCAGTTTCATGACCTGCCTCATTAGAGGGTCATCTTGATGGCTGACTACATACTTCCCCAGACCCGACTATTGCGTTGTGCCAGGAGGCTCAATTTGTCTGAGAACTCGTCCTCCTTCGTTACGTGACACATAAAGTCTATGTATATCAGCTAGAGGGCGGGAAACATGATGCATTGTAAGCAGTTTTTCTGGTTTTTCGATCCATGGTGCGAATTTCTGGCTCAGTCCAGTCCACTAGTCCGGAACTGTATTCGCTCAGGTACCCGCCAAACTACTTATTGCAGATATTTTATTCCTGGAATTCAAGCGGACTGTAGGACCATCTCACTCTCCTATAATACTCCCTACAAATTCTCTCTTTCATTGTGTCGTTCGAGATGGTTTTCACATTCTTCAATGCCCAGAGATATTTGTAGTTTTACCTGGCTCAAGATCTTGAATCACAGTGTGCGTATCAATTACAATGTTCTCAGACGTTTTGAGTTTTCCCTCTTTTTCTGCCAGTGGAGGTAGCTACACACCACTGTCATGTCTTTTCAGGTATTCGGTCTTGCTAGGATTGGACAAGCTGACACAATAGATCATTTTATTATTATTTTATTATTATAATTATTATTATTATTAGATTTATCTTTTATTATAATGGCAGAGAACGCAAGGGAAAATATTTTCATATTCAGTTTTTGATGTTGAGGACTGTAAAAGCTTTCTAAAAAATCTAAGAATATCAATCTAATACCCTTTTTTCCATGCTACATGATATTATAAATACTAGCAAAAATGTTTAGTTTTTTAAAATATTTAGTAGGATGTAACTTCATTTTTACAAGAAAATAGGAAAGAATACCTACGAATAAATCGAGCATTTTAATAGAAATATGTACTCACTGATCGACAAGCCATTGTATTCAATTTGGGCTGACCTTTTAAATAATGCAATTACGTGTGGACACGACTTAATTTTGCGACGGAAGATTTACATGAAACACAGTGGTATTTAAGTAATGGACACATCTTTATAGGAAGCGAAATGAAACCAATCAATCAACTTCAGTACACAAATCTTCTTTTCCCAATTTGAAGCCGGAAAGGAAGTAATAACAGCGAACTCGTGGAGAGCATCGAGAAACACTGAAGAAAGAGAAGATGGTGCAAAATCTCTCGAGTCTTTGAAAAAAATTATTAGAAAATACAGAAATATGAATCTTATCCTTTCAAAGT